>AGDA01072091.1:0-11448 GCA_000281935.1 Mengenilla moldrzyki | reverse complement strand
CCAGAAGCTTTTGTATTTGTGTCAACATATTTTCCGTTTACAGAAAAGTATAAAGTTTTATAAATTGCTTTAAAAAAATAATAAAAGTTTTAAATTTTTTTATATTTTGTTACTATTGTTTTCATTACTTTTTTACGAAGATATGTTTTAATTAGAACTAAATTTTTATAATATATAATAAAGAGACGAAAGTCGAAGTAATAGTGATTTTCTAAAAAATAATGTTTAAAACAAAATTTTTTTCAACGATCCACATCTAATAAATGCATATTAACCCAAAATATCAAGAATTAAATTGGAGCTAATACTAAATGCATAACTTTCAGGTGCGATAAAATTTTGTGACTTCATATAAATAATCCCTTTTTTACTATCCATATGCTAACATACTTAAACCTTGGTGATGAAATAACATAATCATACATATACTCACAGAAAAGTATATTTAATTTATTAAGCATATTGGGAGTATTTGCGGAAAGAATATTTCCTACTTATATTTATAAAATTTTAGAACAGAATTTATAAATTTTAGTAAAATTTTTAACCTTTTAACAAAAGGTTTAAAACAAGTAACATTTTTGAATGTGGCCGTAGTGTATATATAATGATTTTCATATGTGAAAATTTATAACACAATAGCCGCAACATTAAAAAGATTGATGATCATTTTTAAATAAAATTAAAAAAATAATACGTTTTAAACATTATTTTTTAAAAAACCACTATGATTCGTCTTTCCTCTCTTTATATTCTATTATGAAAATTGTATTCATTAAAACTTAAATTTTCGTGAAACTAATGAAATCTATAGTAACAAAATATAAAAAAATTTGAAAATTTTCTTTTGATTCTTTTTTATTAAAGCAATTTCGAAAAAAAAAAATTATTTTAACACTACGAACAGATCAATGTCACCAAGCGTTCTTCTTCAAATCACACATGTATAAACCATATTAAAAAAAATAAAGGCAAAAATTTAAAAAAATATTAAAAGTATTTTGTTATTATGTAAATTAGGTAGACAAAATATTATTTATTGTTAAAAGTTAAAAACACTTGCTCTAATAGAATGAAATAGAAAAAATAGAAAACTTTTTTTTTATTTTAGCGCCCCCTAACAAGATAAATTAAATTAAATAGTTGAATAATAAAAAGGGCTTTGCATGCGATATAACTGACATGTATTGATGTATATGTTAGACAACAGCTTTGTAAGAACTTAAAAAAACTGAAAAAAATACAATTTTTTTAAAATTTCGCGCTAAAAAACTGCCCAACTTACCAAAAGCTATTTAAGTTTTTTTGCAGATCTTTTAAAGATGCGTGAGTTTTATAAAGGTTATTTTTTCAAAAGAAGACTAATATTCGAGATATAAGAGTTTTTATGTTTTGCTGCTATAACCTTTCAACCCTTATAACTCACTCCAAAGTAATCAGGACACGAACAGTATGCACCTTTCTTCTTCCAAAGACATATCTAAACGTATGAGGGTATTTTGAAAAAAAAATTGGCGACTGACACCTGAGGAAGTTTCCTTGTGAGATAGTTTTTTATAAACAAATTTAATATATAGACAGAATTTACTAAATTTAAAAAAAAAACTGCAATATATTTTTTTTTATAAATGTTAATAAATCCGTTATTAATCTACTTCGATTAATTAGAAAAAATTGCTTAAAAATATTAAATATATTTATTAGATATTTTGATATCTCGAAGGACATCTCTCAGCTTAACAAACTTCTGACAATAGAGGACGTTGATTTTCTTTATGACTTCAAATTAATGAGCAGTCACTTTGCGAAGCATACGTATCGGTATTTTATTTTATAACAATTACAATCGCGGTCGGTTGTCTTTCGTCAGTCAAACGAAACATAAATTTCTATGGGATTAATGGAGTTCTACTATATGAAACCAGAGGCAACCACTTGTAACGTTTTATCCCGGAAAACCATGTAATATTGCTGCAATATTACAGCAATATTACACGTAATTTCGTAATATTACAATGTAAGCTTGCAGTAAGGTCTATGTAATGTCCCTATTTTACGCCTTTTGTAATATTATGATAACATTATATTGTAATATTTTAAAATATTACAATGAAATATCTCGTAGTATTACAATGAAATATTTCGTAATATTACATTGTAATATTTCATAACATTACATTGTAATGTTACTATAATATTATGAAAGGTGTGAAATAGGTACATTACATAGACCTTACTGCAAGCTTACATTGCAATATTACAAAATTACGTGTAATATTGCTACAATATTGCAATAATATTACATAGTTTGCCGGGTTTTTTATTAAACAATAATTGCGGCAGTGGACATGATTAAGGATATGAAAGAGTATTTCACCCGGAACCTCATCAAGTAATGATTTATCGGCAATAAGAATACAATTATTATGCCAAAGACCCAACGCCGGTAAATCGAGATTTTGAGAAAGCCAATTCTCCTTAGTTGTCGTGAGCATTTAGCTCCGACCATGGTGGATTGGCATTACTGCCAACTTATAGTTCATAGGTATCGCCACTCTACTCGCTTAGCTGCACCGTCGCCCTTAGTTCCTTGTATAGAAAATCTAAATTAAAAATGAAACGATGTTGTATGAAATTTAAAGTAAGTTGTATATGTATACAACTAACGAGGTCTGACTAACCTGCTAGTTATCATTCGAACTTTAGCCGAGTTCGAGTTTCGTTGAAATCTACGACTATAGCCACTTTTCGATAAAACAACATCTGGTTAATTGTGACTAAATCTTTCAAAATATGTACTACATTCTATAACAGGGATGGCCAGACTTCATGACAGTTTACGCCATTTTTAAAAATTTAAAATGCTTCGCGAGCCGCAATTAAATATGTAATTAAAAGGTATGCAAAAAAGGTATTAAACTTTTTTTGTTTACAGTAATAATAATTATTTATTTCATTTTTTTGGGTGATTCAGAAGCTTATTACAACGTTACTCTTAGTTTTTCATAATTATCGTCAGTAAATTCAAAAATATTTTGAAGTACAAAGGAACGATAAAAACTTTTTAAAATATAATAGTACAAAAGAAGAAACAGAATTCGGGTACCGAGAGCACCAAATAATTGTTCAAAGAGCTATAAGTGTCTCGTGAACCACCTTTTGGCCACTGTTGTTCCATAATACCAAATGAATGAACGAAACGTTTACTTATTAGATTTTTTGTGTAAAACATTTCTATATCTTTTAAAAATTACCGCATAAATTACCGTATCTCGCCAAAGAGCAAGCCAATTCACTGCCAAGAAAACCGCCACCAATCACGGCAATCGACTGAACACGATTTAATTTCTCGTACAATTCCTGAAAATCATGAATGGTTCGGTAAAGCATTACACGCGACTTGACTCCTGTATCCGCTCTTTCGAAAACCGGTGAGTTCTTTGCCTTACTTCCAGTTGCGATTAAGCACTTATCATACTCAATGGCAGTTCCATCCTCCAGATACAACACCTTATTCGTCGCATCAACCTTCTTTACGGACCAGCCTAAAGCAACAGCTAATCCGCCATTATGTAGCTTATTTAAATCAGCGGCTTTGGCAAAAAACTCGGCCGGCTCCATGAACAAACTGCGTTCATAGCCGTTCCATGTTTTGAATGTCATATTCTCAACATCATTTGATGACAAAAAGTACCATACTTCTTTGGACAGTGGTGGCCTCATATACGGCAAAAATGATTCCTCACTTATCATTAGCACCTTCGCTTTGGCATCGATACACTTGATTGATCGAAACGCAGCAAAACTGGCTGCTCCGCCGCCCACTAAAACGTACGGCACTTTTTTCGGAATGTCTGCTGACGTCTTCGGCTCTTTCAACTGCTTACTTAATCGATTCATTGGCAGTTTTTCTTCTGAAACTATATACAAGAATAAGCTTAATAAATAGCATTTTTTTTAGAACGTATACGGTCCTCGTAGTTAACTGGAGTTCAATTTAATACACAGAATTTAAATCTTGTATTTTAAAAACGATTTAATTGAATTTTAAACTAAATTTTTATCAACGTTTTTAAAATTAACACATTTGTGTCTGCTGACGCGATATCACATCGCTTAATTTTTTTCATGGTTATAGTTAACGAGAATTATCTTACAACTGGTTTGAGTAAGCGGCAAAATTAAATATTTTTTCTAATTACTAGTTCGTATTAAATATTATTAAAATAAAAAATTAAAAACATATATGAAAAATTACATCGGAAACATATAAAAACCATGTTTTAAAAACAACATGAATAATATAAAAATAGCATCAAAAACATATTAGAAAAAATACTGAAAAAAATTTTAAAAACTCTTTTAAAACATATCGTAAAGTAGCATGTTTTTAACATTAGCATAACAAATTAAACGTGTTTTAAAACATTTTTACAAATCTTTTGAGTCACATTACCATGTTTTTAAAAAAATATGTTGCAACACACAAGGAAAGCCATAACTTTTTAGACAAATGCAGGTATTATATAAAATATAGGAATCTACACATCTAAGAAAATGACATATTTGCCATATAAAATTTAATACGATCAGAATCTATCCCTGCAAACAATGAATATTGTTAATATTAGGTGAATATTTTATAGCCTAATTAAATATTGGACGAAAATTGTATTGATCATAATGTAATATTACAAAAACCTCAAATGTAATATTGAAACATTGTTTTTTTTAATATTAAACCTTATCTGACCGCACGCGGCACAAGTACTTGTACAGTTTTCACTACGTTCAGAAGAAAGAAGCTGTAATGTTCACCACGCATTTTTCTGAAGTAACACAAACCAAAATTCACTATTTTAAACCAAAAACGTCCGAAAAATATTTATGTACACTAAATTTTCTTATTACCCGATACGTTACCAAAAAATCAATGTAAAAAATTGTATGAAAAGAAAAATCTGTGTAAACAATAATAAGAAATTCTTGTTAGAGTTTATTTAATTTATTTCGTGCTTACACATTTTAATTCATTAAGGATATTGTAAAAAATGAAGTGTACTTTTGAAGAAATAAAACAGTGAAATTTATTAATATAAAAAAAGTTAAAATAAGAAACAAATATTCGCAGAATATTAAAAATTGTGTTAAATAAAACCATTCATGTAGAAAAATTCTGTTTAACTTGTATTAAATCAAATTTGTGCAAAAAGAAAATTAGGTGTAGTCAATTATGTCTTACGACAACAATTTCGATCAACGATTTTAAAATAGATTTACACAATCGGTCGGCTAAGTGTTAAGAGAAATATACATAAATACCTATTCATGTGCAAACATTAGTACATTTATATTCACCCAATATTAAAGAGTTGTTGAAATATTATTGAGGGTATAGTGAGTATACTCTGTGAACCAAGCTGTGATACACTAATCACTATGATATCACTGTGAAAAGTAATTTGGGATATCACAAAAAGCAGCTTTTTAATGGAAAGGGTGATATCATTATGATGTTGTAAAAAATTACATCGTATATAATTTACTTTCTTCTACGAAGTTTAATATGTACACATTGTTTTCAAGCAGAGTGAACGATTTCCGTCGGAAGATTTTTATCACTGTTATATCATTATTTACGATCACTGTGATAAACTTTTTTGACTATCACAGTGATGATATAAAACGAGTCTACATATTTATCACAGTGAAGTAAAGGTGATATCTGTATCACACGAAAATTATGTCACACTAGTGTGATATATCATCAACAATTTGTGTTTTCAACAACACAGTGATATCCGATTGTTCACAGGGTATACACAATATCGTACGCTTCTTATCATGAACAGAAGGTGATGTCCGCCAACAATCACGGAAATAGTAACCAATGCCAACGGCGATTCCCACCACAGTCAAACCACCAAGCACCAATTTCACGTATTCTTTAAATCGCATACAATTCCGGCAATTCGACCAGCAAGTTTTCCAGTCACAAAAGACGTCTGAATCTTTTTCATTACTTTCCTTTGAGTACCCTGAGATCTTTTTACTGTCTGCACTGGGCTAAAATTAGAAAAGCGCTAATAAAACGTAACATGAATTCATGCAAATTGCGAACTTGTTTATTGCCGTTGTCTTTTGATGGAAACACTCGTTTTGGACATTCCGGCGTTGGACCATTTCGACCACAGCACAATTGCCGAATAAAAAGAAGTCGTTGCACCGGCAAATCAACGAAGTTTCCGAAAGTTAACCTAAAATACAAGCCTCGGTTTCGACCGATTTCCGAAAGAAATACACGATCTACGTAGAACTTTGTTCGATCAAAAGAGTTGATATGAATTTTTCGACACTTCACAAACACTTTTACGGGATTCGGAGCGCGAAACAATTTGGAAAATAACATTTTCTTTCGTGAATTATACACGTTTTTCCATTTTTGATTCAGTGATATGGCAACACTTAATTTAAAATCGAAACTGCTTATTACTTTCTTCGTACATGGAATTTCCCAGTGCGTATGGTAATGTTTTTAAACTGGGAATTGTGAACTAGTCTAAGATTAGGTGCGAATATTACCCACGAATAACAAAAAAAGTGCACATGGAGCTAATACAATAACGCAATATATAGGTACATATTTACTACATGTTTTTGTAAACCTATCTCCAATACCGTGTTTTTCCAAACCTTAAACATCCTCTGGAAATAAGCCCCATCGTGTTCCAGAAGATGACATGACTGTAATTGAATAAATAATAAATATTAAATGAAAAACTATATACTTTTATTTTGCCTCTTCATCGAAATTAAGCCCTAGCGCGTATTTTGGACAAAAAAAGTAATAATGTCTTATTTTCAAAAAAACAAGGTAGAATTAACATTTACATTGTAGGTTGCTTTTATGTTATAGAAAGCTACGTAATTATCTTATTTCGGTAAGCACAGATTTTACGATAAAACGATGTAGTTAGAATATTACCAACCATTTTATTTTAAAAACTACTATTTAATATTTATTTTTTTAATAAAATTTTTGATAAATTTGATTTTTCTTTCTGGAAATAATCAATGCACACGCGGTGAACAAATACTTTTCAGCGGAAAACGATTAAAAATGACACTAACCCGAGTGGCAAACATTTAGATTTTCCACCATATTTTGTATAAACTCGATTAAGTTTACCAACAAATTTCATTAACCAACTTCTCTCTAAAATTGGTTTGATAAAACACCACATATTTATTCTATAAAATTGAATTATGAAATAAAACGTCAATTAATTTATATCAAATTGAAGATTTTGAAAACCGCTTGTTTTTAAAACAATTTTAAAATTTAAAATTTTTTAAATTTAAATTTTAAAACAATTGAAAACTGGAAATAGAAAGCTTTCTGATCGCTTCAACATAGATTCCGTAGATAGGCGAAACATGTTTTTATATTTCTTGTTAAAAATTAATGTCACTATTCTATTTTTTTGTGAAAGATCGACATCGTCGTTTAAAATAATTTTCTTGCTAATATTTTTATTTCGAGTAAGCATCAAATAATTTGAAACAAAAAAATGAAAAAAAACTTTTTTGCTTATTTTTCCTGCAGCCACCATTAAAAAAATTACAAGGCAAATAATTGTATTGACAAACATTGTGGCAGGTTGGTCAACAGACACTTTTACTTTCGTTTGAGTTTTATAAAAGTATAAAATCATAGAGAATTAAAAAAGTCACCATGGTTATCTGGATAATTTGTGACTTTAACAATGAAATTCAAACTTTTACATTCTTCAGTTGTTCAAATTGATTCGCAAAACTACCCTAAAAATGAGTAATTAATCTCATATGCCATAACAAGAGAAAAAAAGTTTTTTTTCTGTTAAAACTTGTTGCAATGACTGTTATAAAAACCTTTTTAACAGCTGTCAATTTCCTACTTGCAGTAACAAGTTAATAACAATGCTAGAGAAACAGGGTCGGTAACAGATTAGTAACAGAATACTAATGAGTATCGAAATTGTCGTAAAAAAGGCTGAAATCGTAACTTTTCGAGACTCGTGAAATAAAAGCTAAAATCGAAAGGGTTCGATGTCCCTTCACATTTCCCATTACTATTTATCTACGAAACATTCCTATAATGTGTCATATTTTTTCACGACAATTTCGAAACTCATTAATATTTTATTACTAGCCTTGTTACCGAAAGTTTCTCTAACATTGTTATTAACTTGTTACTGCAAATAGGAAATTAACAACCGTTAAAAAGGTTGTTATAAGAGTCGTTGCAACAAGTTTTTAACAAAAAAAAACTTTTTTTCCCTTATTATAACACACAAGGTAAGCGCCCGTAATAAAATTGTCATTGATTGTTTATATATCATATTTCGCTAACATGTTTTGTTTTGAATCAATGTAGTGCAGTATCCTAAATAAAACACTTTGAAAATTAATATTTTTTGAATTAATCGTAGCTTCAGAAAACATTTTAAAAACGTTTTAATTATGTTCATGTTATTGTGTCCGGTAGGAAAAGTGACAATGGCCGTCGGCGCCGGCGAGATTCGAATCCGGTACTTCAGAGCGCTAGGGTCGAACGGCGACCACTAGGCTATTCGAGCCTTGCTTCGTTGTACGTATGTACAACTTTGCTTGTACTACACAACAATGTACTGTTAGAAAAACTGTTATTTGGTGATAAACCAAACTTTTTTGTGTAATTTTTAATTTAGAATATCAAATTCGACTTTATATATAATGAAATTTAAATTGCGTCCAATTTTAAGGCTAATCAAGTTTTTAAAGACATTTTTTTATTAGCAACTGATAAAAATAAGTTATTCGGGAACGATTGTAGTACGTTCGGAAACGTAAAGACCATCGAGAAACTTGCGAATATCCTTGTTCTTTACTTGTGTTGATTGCTGAATAAGTGCCGCAGATCGCGATACGTCTTCCAATGAGTTACCTGCAAACAAACAGTTTTTTTAGAGGAAATATTGAAACAATTCATCACTAAATTTTATAATGTCTAACAGTGAAAGTTTTTCATACGATTTTAAACTTTTTTCTTTTAACACCAGAAACAATGTGTTAAATTTTTATATTACTACTATAAAAACAATAACAGAAACTGATTTCTGTTTTGAAATTAGAATGAAAATTTTTGGTTTTGTGAAAAGAGAAAAAACGGCCTTTATTCCAGCTCACTGACATTTTCTTACTTTTTTAGAAACTCTATTACTCTTGTCATATAAAATTTTAATTTGATAACTTAGAACGGAGATTAAAGGCGTTTTTTGCATACTAAAATATGTTAACATATGTCACTCGCTCAAAAATAGGAAAAGTTAACTTTTCCGTATAAAACTTTTATAAACATTTTTGAATTTTCTTTCTCTTTTTTTAAGAATGACGACTTTTTCCTTTTTTTCCTGTTTTTTAAATGATTAACATCCAAACGATTGATTTGAATCACTAATCTGACATCTTTAATAATGTCATAATTAATGAAATCACTTGGTTCACAAAAGTTTTCTAAATAATCGTGATCTATGATTGCGTATCTGTGGTGAACGTTTTTCAAAATAGAAGTCAAATCCATTAAAAGAACTCAAAATAAATTAGTGAAAACGTGGCTCGGAAAAATTACACAAGTTACAATATTTATATACGTTTGTGCGCAAAACTACAAGATTGTGAATTATGTTAACATATTTTAGTACGTAAAAAAATGCCTCAAAGCTCCAAAACTCGTTTTCAAATTTACACAAAAGCAAACTGTATCCTCACATAAACACTGGTCTGAAAAAGCGAGAATTCGAAGGCAGATTGTAAGTCATTAGATTCACCTGAAAGGATCAAACTTAAATTCGTATATTAGTAGGGTTAGAAATGTTAGTAAAAACTAATTCGATTCTAAATAATTAGAAAAGAACGCGTTGGTGGGCAGGAAGTAAAATAGAATCCCAAAAAAAGATATAATAAAAATATTAAATTTTAGTTAAAATTATTTCACTGTTTCAGAAAGAAGCTATTATCCATTTAAAACAGAGGTGGGCAAAAGCCGGCCCACGGGGCGGATCCAACCCTCTTACTCACTTTATCCGGCCTATTGAAAAAGCCCACATGTATTTTTTAAATATATTTTATGCAATCTTATTAAAGTCAAAATTTTTCTAATACCATTATCTATCAATAACTACCAAATTTATTTGTTAAAATGCTTTAAAATGATAGTTATGGTATTTTCGTCAAAAAAATGGGCAGTGTAAAAACACAAAACATTTTCATGTGCCAGAGTACGAAGTAAAGCTTTTTGGCCTGAGAGATTTTGAAAGTGACATTTTGCCCCGCGCTTAAAATTATTTGCCCACCCCTGATTTAAAACAAAAACAATAACACATTTTCTTAAGTGCTCCCAAATAAGTATTATTGTTAGACTATAAAATAATCTATATATTTATTCAAAAGACTAAAACTGTAATTTCCTAATGTTTATAGTGTCTTGCAATTACATGTGGAATTAAGTCGTCAACCGATATTTAGAAAATAGATGAAAGTGGTTTTCTAACTGTCGAAACGCGTAAAAAATTGTTAAAAAAAAGCACTGCTCCAGTTTGTTCTGGAAGAATAATTTATCTTTTAAAAAATTAAAGATTTTTTTAAGTTTTTTTTTAATAAAAATTTTTAAAATAAATGTTATTTTATATTGCTATATTTATAACAAACATTGCTGTTAAATTCCCTTTCTACTTATCACGCATGCTGTTGCGAGAAAAGAATATAACTAGGAAACAGGAGCTTAAGTCACTGATTACAAAATTGAAATATTTTCAAAACGTTTAAAAACAATTTTTATGGGGCAGTAACGTGAGATAATTACCCTCTAGGATCAGTTCGTCCTTTTGCTTCGTCGAATTAATTACTGTAACACCAGGTGCCATACGCACACGTCGGACGAATTTTTCACCCAGAAAGTTGCGGATTTCCACGACGCTATTTCCATCTATTGTAACACAGTTAATAGGAAAATGCGCATATACGGCACGCATTTTATACTGGAAACCAACGGTTACACCGCGGATCATGTTGCGGACGTGTGTGCATACTGTCCGTACGGCTGCCAACTCTTTTTTCGTACCAAACCATTTTTCTACACGAAGCGTACGTGGATTCATCATGCGCATATCTAACGATAAATGATCAAAGGTGCGTTCCAATGTACCACGTTCACCGGTCACACGCACTTTTCTGTTTTTCACCGAAACCCGGACACCTTTCGGGATTTTAACCAACTGTTGATGGTTGATTTGTCGCATTTCAACGGCTGCAGATAAGTAACCAAGTACAATTTGGCTGTTTCAAAAAACGTGCTTTGATCACAGACCTGTTAATTACAAACACAGAACCAATACTGCAATGTTGCCAAATCGATTTTTTCATTCAAAT
>AGDA01072003.1:0-22086 GCA_000281935.1 Mengenilla moldrzyki | reverse complement strand
GGATCACAGCGAGGAAAATATATTTAATAATTGACATTTTTTTATGTTTCTGTTTCAGGGGAGTATTCTGAGAATTGCGAAGTAAACCGTTCGTGAAGTTGAGTATAACCTTACTTTATATGAATTGCATTGTAATCACCATTTTGGTTTTTTTTTCTTTAATGAAGTTTTTTTGTGTCTGAAGTTATACTTATTATATGTAGAAATTGTAAAATAATTAACAGAGGGTGATTGTAAATGTGATAAAAAAGTCACAAAAACTATTCTTTTCATGCGTTTACATGTATTTCCCCGTTTAATAAAATTTGAAAGAACCACAAAAATGTTCATCTTGAGTCGTGTGTTTGACACTCTTGATATTGTCCAAAATGTTTTACTTTGAGACACACTTGTATACTTAAGCCCTAATTGCAAGGCTTTTGACGGCCGTAATTTGAAGCGGACTTCACTGAACTATACCTTACTGTTGAAATGTCAAGATACTTTTTAAACAGCGATTATTTATCTACGGCAATTTCACTTCAATAATTTGTCATAATAATAGGCATTTATTGAACGCAACCAAAATAATAATACCCGTTCCGTTCCGTTCCGATTCGATTCATTTTTTACACCTCTTACAACACATTTTAATTAAATAATCATTAGTTTTTCTTCTCATCATCATTTTTCTTTAATCGTTTTCATTTTAACCATTTCCATTCACTCGGAAAGAAGGAAAATTCTTCATTATTTTATTATATGTACAATTATTTATGATATACAAATCAACGTTTCTCATAGGATGTTTACGAGAACAGATTCTAAACTCAAATGGCCCAAAGGTCTATTTTTTCTTAAATATTTTACTTATATTTAAGCTTAGCATTTTCCCGTTTAATTAAAAAGCTGTAGCTTTTACTTTTTACTAATTTGTGAAATTGCTTCATTTTCACTAAATAATGACAAACCATAGATACTTAATTATTTTAATTACGGACGTAAATTAGCAAAATCAGCTTTGATAATTATCTAAAAAGTACACTTTTCCTAAGTGATTAATTTTAGTAATTATTTTCTCTACGTGCTGGAAAATTAAAAATTTGTTCTTAATTATTTTTCTTAGAAAATTAGTTAAAAGTTCACTTTTCTTTTTATTAATTAAACATATCGTGTGTTTTTCTTCTAATTTTTTTATTCCATAAAAAATTCATTGAATTTCATTTTTTTTAAACTGACTCTAGAATTATAAACAATAAAATTTTATTACAATATTAGATGAAATCACCTTTTTTTTCTTTGGAAAATAAAAAATCTTAATTTCTCTATAAAAATTTCAAAATATTGGAACGATTTTTATTATTTTCCCATTGAAACCTTCCATATATATGTATTGAGAGAAGTGAACAAATGACTATATGCGAAGAAAATCTTTAGTGTTTTTACTACGTAAGAATTTTTATTTTCTTCGTAAAATTAAATTATACATAGATGAAAGTACAGTAATTGGTAAAAATAAATCTACAGATTTTCGACAAAATTCAATGATCTGTAATGTGAGAAATTTGACGCAAAATTTTCGTAGTATGAATGTGTCAACAATTACTCAAAAACTATTTCGATTTGTAATCAGTGCAATTTGAGTGTTTAGAAAATATTAAGCTACTTATAGACTTTTTTTGGCAAGCAGCCAGGTTGTAATCAATGTTTTCTAAAATATATTGCGACCAAGTTTTATATTCAAATCCTTTTAAAGTGTAATTGAATTTTAGAAAAACAGATGAACAAAGTTTGTGTTTTGCTCGCTTCGAAATATTCACTAAAAATGCTGAAATTCTTAATTTTAAGTTATTCTATTACAGTTAAATAAGTGTAAAATAATTTGAACTCTTATGAATATCTCACTTTAAGATTTAATTGCTAACAGTCAAATTTCATGCACTCGTCCGACTCATAAGAGACTAATATTTTATTGAAATCAAGGGCTTAAACCAAATTGAAAGTATATCAAATTGAAACGTGAAAAATACTTTAATTCAAAATTTTGAATCACATTTTTAACAAATTTATTTTAAAGTGATCATCACAGAACAAATTATAACGTCCGAGCGCAGTGTCACTTGCTTCAGAAAGCCATTATAAACGTTTTTTGTCACCCTACCTAACACAGATAGAAAAAGTGGTTAGGAAAAGCTACAACTAAGTTCGCCAAGATAAAAAAAAATTGTAATCAAAGATAACCAGGTTGTTCACCAAAAAAGGTCTTATATAGTTCTTCATTCTTCCTAAGTCGTACCTATGTACGTTCTTATATAACACAAATTGGTAAATTTGCACTAATTTAAAACTAAAAAAATAAGCTAAAACAAATTAAAATGCGACTAAATTTATATTATACTGAGAAAAAATTCTCTTGAAAATAAAGACAACTAAACATTTTCCTTAAAATTTACAAAAAAATTCTATTGAATTTGAATAAATTCAGTAAAGTTATAGTTATTTTATGCATATTTCTTTTTTATTTTTACTAGAAAAGTTTTGTTGTCTTTATTTTTAAGAGAACTTTTTTCTCAGTGTAACAAGATAGGTGATGTGAGACAGCTTTAATGAATTTTTAGCATATAAAGCTAAAAGAAGCTAAAAGGTACATTTGATCATTTTTAGGTTTCAAGTAGTTTGAAAAATACTAAACCATTTCAAACCCGTACAGCTAATTTGGTCTTAAATTATTGTCAAAAAGATGACTTTTTAAATGTAACTTTTACATAGAAGTTTTAAAAATGTCCTTTAGGACAAATTATAATTATAAAACAATTTTAAAATAAAAAAAAAAATGAAACCATCTGAAAATTGCGTGGAAAGCATTCGAAAATCGTCTAAAATATTATTACAGAAACCTCAAAATTATGTTGGAAAAAACGTTTTTATGGTGATTTTAGGATTATCGTATACTCATTATTATGCATACCGTTTTATGGTCATTTTAAAATCATCATCAAGACCAAGTAGCTGTACGAGAAGCTAAAATGTAAAAATAAATAGATTTTAGCACTTCTTTATTTTTATTTTAGCGAATAATTTTAGCTGAAATTAGTCGTAAAGACCAAGTTTTAAACGGGCAAAAATTTTAAGTTTTGATATAACTTTGAGAAGCTTTAAAGAGATTTATCGTTATCTTATCGGTTTCTATTGAATTCAGTGCAAAATTTTAGAACGGTACATGTTACAAAATCATTTATAATTAGAAAGAAATTTCTTACTTTTAACATCAAGAGTTTAACATTCAATTGAACATTTATATACTTTGTAACTTTTTAAAAAATGATTAATAACATCTTGGAAACAATTATAAACTCGTCTCTGCGGAAAATAAATGTGCATTTATTGAAAAAAGACGTTAAATTTTTGCAGAGACAGAGTGTAAACATTATACAGTTTATGACCAATTTGCATTTAAAAGACAGCGAGTATGGAGACAATACACATAGTGTGTGACTTGCGAAACGTTATGCGATCATTAAAATGAACCGTATAGTTGCCTTTGAAAAATTATTTTTAAGTAAAAACTGTATAAATCATTTATGTATTTGTATAAAGAAAAAATCCAATAACAATTATTTTCATTCCGTTTACAAATTATGATAATATACAGTCGGAGTTTTTTTTCTGAAAATATATGAATGTGATAAATTTTAAATTTCAAAACGCCTATGTGAATCAAATCCACGTGATTTTATAAAGAAAAAAAAAACTAGCATACTATTAGTAAATACTTTAGTTTCAATTCTTAAAATTTAAACGATATTGTTGTTATTTCAGTAACGATTTACACAAATTTGCATTTGCAAAAATTAACTTAAAGTGTATGATAAATATTAGTATTAAAGATTAGTTTCAGTGAAAGTAATGTTATACGTTCTCCACATAAAAAACCAATATGTAGAAAAATATTTCCACTTGATCAATTATATTGTGATAATATAAATACATTATCGCGAAAACCAGTGTAAATTGTGTTACAAATTATAAATTTTTACAATAGCGATGTTACTGAAATATTGTGGTAACATATTTAGCTGACGCATTTGGTTCCTTAGTGCCGTCAGCAACTGCCTCGTAACTGAAAAATAAGTTCCATAACGCATGTATAATAAACAGTTTCCAGCATAATAAAGATCAGTATGAAAAGTTTTGTTTGCAAAAAAATGTACTTAAAATTTTTATTCGTATATTAATACAGTAAAAAAGGTATACATAATTCTCTTTTTACACGAATTGCTTTTTTAACACGATTTTTAATATTCTACGAATATATTTTATGTCTATATTGTTTTAAGTTTTTTCATATTAATGAATTTTAAATGGAATTACATAACTAAGAAATCTTAAATAAAAAAAACGATTGTGTTATTTTTGAAGTTGTTAAAATTTTTTTCTTTTTTTGTCTAGACTCAAAAAATTACTTTTGTGAAAAAGCGGCAATATCCAACTAATGTTGCTAAACCTTTACTGTAAAAAGTTTTTATTGGATAAATTACCACTAACTTAATACAGCTTTATAATTGCACCACAGTACAGTTGTTTATGTGAAACAAAAAGTTTACTATAAAGTCATTATTCAAAAGTCACTAGTAAAATTTAGAAAGATTAACCAAATAAAAAAAATTATTTTAGTGAAATAGACGTTAAAATTATCTATTTAAACAATGATAACTTAAAAAGTATAACTGCCACATAAAAAGTTTTTAACACTAGGTTTACTGACGCTTTTGATATACCTATCTCTACGAACATGCGTCAATTTGACGCAGGGAAGAATACATATAGCAACACTTAGAAAATAATGTAGTTATATACTATAAAAAAAAAATGAAAATGCTAGATATATATTTATAGAAAGGTTTTACTATTCTATAGCTTTATTACAGATTATTTCAATATTCGACATTTATTTCGTACATCTTTTACACAAATACCCAATTTTGTTTCTACTTTTTCCGCAAACAACCTTTTGACATATTTTGCAGATGTTATTGCTCCTGTTTCTTTTACATAAGTCAATTTGGCAAGTCCTACGTTCTTCTGAAGTACTAGGTAACGGGTGATTATAATCTGTTTTCGGATTTTTTGTCTTTGTATCAATTACGATCATGTCAAATTGACGCATATCCGTAGAGATAGTTATACCACATAAGTAATTTCAATATTTCAACACTTTTGAAGAAAGTAAACCTCAATATATATTTATCTCGACCACTGGATAAAAGTCAATACAAGAGATAAAATAAAAATGCAAACGGGGTTTGCACTTTTCCTTATAAAATTTGAAATGCGTCAAAATGACGCGTCTCGTAAACCTAGTGTTAAACAAAACCTTTATCGTTTAGAGCCAATTTCAAATATAGAAAAACTAAAAAAGTTACTTTTTCTATTATTTATGACGTAAAAAGTATTCAAATTCTTCTAAAAAAATCAAAGCACTATTCTTCCTGCCAGAGTCGTTGAACCTAAAAGGTTTATTTAATCTTTTGAAAAACATAAAAATCATTAAATTCTAAAATTTATACCAATAGCTTAGACTATTTGCTTGCAAATAATAAAAACTTGCTTATAAAATATATTATTACTCACCAACCAGTAAAAAACACTAAATTGAACTGTTTTTTAAATATGTTTACATCACATTATTTGATGTAAACATAAATTTTATACTGCTGATAAGAAAAGTTTTTTTGACTGTTATTAACAAAAACTAATTTAAAACCCCCACTTTTTAGAATTTCAAAAACCCCAAACCAGATGCATATTTACAACAAATTTGGAATTGATTGCTGTAAAGCCATGTTTATGCTTCATACCTGAAGTAACCACATTTTCATTAAGCAAACTGGCACAAATAGGACGAAAAGAGGATTATAATTTAGTTATATATATATATATATATATACAATTGTATAACTTCATACAGACGTAATTTTTTTACACAAATTATTTTGTTTAAACATGAAGTTGTAGCAAAAATTTTGTTTTATGGGTGACTTATTTTGTAAAATATAATTTGCAACAACGACTGACTGCTATGAATTGTTATCAGTTTAAAAAGTTATTTTTATTGATCGGCATATCTCCGTCCTAAACAGTGTGGTCTAGTTTAGATCATACTTAAAAACGTGTTGTTAGATTTTCAAGTATATTTACATTTTCAAACATAAAATTTAAGCGAAAATTTTCAGTTTTAGCTTCGAAGGCTACTTTTAAAATCTTTAAGGTCGACGCGTTGACCATTCTTAGTCTAAATGAACTAGAAGAACGAAAAACTACTTGGTAAAGACTTATGCTTTTTTCATTTTAATAATAAATATGTATAATCGAATAACGACGTTTGAAAAAGAAATGGAGTGAGGAAGCTGAAAATGTCTCTTTTCAAATTAAACACACAGCCATGCATCAAAATCCAAAGTTATCAAAGAACTTTTCCTAATTGCAAATCAAGCAAACCACTTTCTTACTCGAATACAGTTCATTAACATAATCATTGGAACTATAATTCGAAAATTCGAAACTTCGAAAAATTCGACTTAGTACAAAAAATTATTGGTGCATTGAAAATTATAAGAAGAACAACTCGATTATTTAATGAGAAACAAATTTATATAAACGAGAACTGAAAGAACGGAAACAGAACTTATTTCGCTTATATTATTTATGCATTTATGACCATAGTTAGTTAAGTACGATTTTCGAAAAGTATGTTCCATTTTTCCATTTTTCCATTTTTCCATTTTTTACCTTTTTTAAATAATAAAATAAAATCCGAAACAATTACACTAACGGTAATCGAAAGATTTACAAAAATATTCATATATGTTTTACATAAAAAGTATGACCCAATACTAAGCTAAAATCAAGCATTTTAGAAGTAGTAGTTGCACATAGAACTTTAATTTACCGAGACACTAATTTAAGAAAAAAATTAAACACACTATATAATAAATTTAACTCTTCTACTCACTAAACCGTGTATATTCTCTCGTTGCTTGTTTCGTGCCGTCTTCTTAAAATCAATAAATCAAATTATTTTTCACGGTAAATCGTTAATTATAATTATAGAAAAGCCGCCTACGCGGTTAATTTTTATGAATTTTTCTCAATTGAAATCAATCAGTTAACTACTACCGTTAAAGGAGACTTGAAACATGCACTCGGCTAATTAAAGAGCTTAGACGAATCGTTAAACTGGTTTAGTATGTTTTAATGTGATTCGAAACCGAGTTATAAAGAAGAGCATACCTGTAATAATAACAATGATCCATGCTGAACAACGTGCTCGGCCGTATATTGTAACCCTATTGAATCTTGTTAAATTTCCGTAACGTTACTACTCAAAGCTCTTGTCTGCACTTTGCGATAGAATGGACTACGTACGGCTGTTAGTTATGAACCAGAGTCGTTAGTGAATTTCCCTTCCACACGGCGTAATTGTAAACAATACTCTAGGTACAGAGAGGATGGGTATAAAACATAAAATCCATGCACGTCTTTAATTAACTTCTCGAACTCTGGCTAATTATCGATTTGTTCAATATCTCTTAAACGAACATAAAAACACATGTTCTCTCATTAAGTAAAATTTTACTGAAAATTTTAAGGGCATAAAAAATCAATTAAAAGCAAATAAACTGGTTCACTTTATTGTCAATAAAATACTTTATTAGCTTTTTTAAAAAGATATTTACTTTCAAAGTGCAATAATGTTTCGTTCAATTGAAAATAAGCTACATACGCTTCTTCTTAGAAGTATGTTACCGTTAAAAAGTTAAGAAAACAGTTAATTGACTAGAAAATTTATAAAGTAATTAACTCAGTCAATGTAAGGTGTGAAAGCGATTTATTTTAATTTAATCAAATTTTATTAATTATTCTTTGAATTCTTCTTAAACGAGAAACTCTTCGTGAAAACAATTGGTAGATAAATCGCAGCGATGTTGCAATAGCATCGCTGCAATTTCTGACATCTTTTCGATTTTATGCTGTCTTTAATTTGATGAAAATTTGGAAAGTAAATTTAATTTGACAAAATTTAAGCGTCAAATATACTTTCTCCCAATTAGTGAAATCGTTTAGAGCTTGACTTGTGCGTGATAAAAATAATGCCTAAGTATATTAGTATTTTATACATATTTAATAATGTTGAATTTCAATTTTATAATTTTCTTACTTTATAATTTTTTTTATACATATTTATAAATATTATGTTAGAGCATATATACATGTATATACACCAAATATAAAAATTTAAATTCTTATATTAATAAATTTAGTTTAAACCAGAAAAATAATAGTTTCGAATGATTACAAAGTAACTATTCAAAACGCTGAATAATCTAAAATTTGTAATTGCGAAAACAAATATGATTTCAACTTTTTCTAGAAAAAAAGTGTTAAAATTTAAAAAAAAAAGTAAAGTAAACTTTTTTTCTATAAAGAGGTTTGGGAGACAAATTTTTTTAATGTGGTAACTTTTAAAGAAATACTCATCTGAAAAAAAAAATTATCAAAGTAAGCTATTTAAAAAATTAATTTTAAAATTTTATAAAATGAGGCTACATTGAGAAAATCATTTATTTATAAGCAATAATATATTATTAAAATCTAAAAATTTTAATAAAATATGAAATAAAAATCAAAATTTGTTAACATTGTTATAATAATATTTTTTTTGAATGTTATTAATTTTTTTTAAAGCTTTAATAATAATTTTTTATTATTTAATAAATTTGCATTAAAAAATTAAAAAATATTTTTTAATAAATTAAATATTTAATTTAATTTAAGTGTAATATTTCTTTTTAATTCTAAATAATTTTTTTATTGGCCGATCATGATTTTCTCTTAATAATTTTTTTCATTAAACGTTTTTCTCAGTGTATTAGTACTAAATATAAGTATCTAACTTTTCACCCCCCCCCACCCACTTCCATCTGTACCCATTTGCTCTCTATCATTGCTCCTTCTAAAAATCACTTTTCAAAAAAATATTTTTATTTATAACTAGTATAAATATTTTTAAATGTCTTACGACCCACTTACAAAATGCCCCCGGATTATTCACTGACTTCACACATTTTAAAAATTCAGATATTTTCATTAATTTTTAAGTGTTTTTTGCGAAATAAGAATTTATTTTTTCATTTTTTTAGTATAGTTCCAAATACACGAACCCCGACCAATTCATAGAGTTCACATTCTCAAAAATTTAGACTATCTTACTAGTTTTGTATCGTAAGTATGAGCTAAGAATTCATATATTCGTTATTTAATATAGCCCCTAGCACACAACTCTCGACTAATTCACTGAATCCACATTTTTCAAAAGTCCCAATGAGTTATTCATATAATTAAGAAAGAAATTTCGACATCAAATGTATAATTTTGAATATTGCACAATGTATTTATAAATATTAGAGTAAATGAAGAATAGTAAAGCAGACGTTCATGTAAGTTTCTTAGAATTTGTTCACTGTAGCATTTCTAATAAACCATCATTTCTATTTTGCAACTATGACTTAACATTGGTAATAGACATGATACTGTAATATGGGGTTTGTTTACAAACTGATTGCGTGGATAAATCATGACCCTACTGGAAGACAAAATTTTCTTTATGTAAAGAAAATGTTTACAAAAAATATTCGAATGTTTTCTTTACATTTTGCTTACATCAAATAATCCGGCAACATTTCGTCTCACCTTTATGTAAACAAAATGTAATTTCATAACTTTTGTATAATAGTTTGTACCAAATATTATGTTGAGTTCTAATTTTTCAAAATAGCCCTACCATTCAACTCGTTTTTCTTTTTTTTTTATTCCCGAATATCGACTAAAAAATGAAATTCTAAAACTAATTAATATCGTTTTTGAATTGGTGCGTATTTCAAAATTTTAATTTTCAATTATGTTAATGTAGATTTTAGAAATTTGACGGCAAAATTTTATAAATTTTAAAAACAATTACTTTTTTTACTTCGATGAAAAATATTTTACGTACAATAATGAGTATGGTAAGGTTTTTAAAGTTGGAGGTGTTTTTATAAAGCTTTGAAAACAGCTTTTTGTTTCGATTTTTTCCTAAAAAATTTTAAAAATTAGAGAAAAGTCGTTTGGCAATTTTGTTTGCCAATTCGAAAAATCACGTCTTTTACATAAATTAATAGAAAGATTTTAGTTACTTGCAAATAGGGAAACAATTGGGAAATTGATGAACAAGCTCATTTTTTATCAAATTAACAAAAAACTCTTTTAAGAAATTACATAAAATTTTAACTTAGTCATTAATAAAACTATTATATGGGCATTAATTTATGTAAAAGAGATGTTTTTAACGAAAATAACAACAAATCTTTGTAAATTTTTTTTTTAATTTTATCAACTCAAAAAAATGTCCTCGTGTGATTCAATGTTTTGTTTTAAATCTTTCTTTAACCTTTATAAGACTATATATAGTTATTAGCTATAAAATATATTTTATATCGCCATAGTTTTTAATAAAATGCTTGACGCAAATTCATATCAGTGGTAGCCATAGATAGAATCTGTTTGATCCAAATGTGTCAATAATACAAGTATAATAATTCGCTGAAATTTTTATTGCTAGTAGAATGAAATTAAAATATAACTGATCTATTAGTACAAAACAGTTAATTATTATTAAAAACATATAAAACATTTTGTAGCCTTTAAATGTCGAAAAAGTAAGAATAGTTAGTTAAAAAAAATTAGAAATATTTTTTTGCTCAAAAAGTAGTTCGTCATTATTATTTAAAACGTTCTTTATGTTATTAAAAGTGAAATATTTTGTTAACGTTTTTTTAGTGACATTTAATTCACTTTTGAAAGGGTAACACCTCGAATGTTTCTTAAGCACATAAACAAAACATAAATAAATTGTTTTCCCCACAAATATTTCTATGTGAAAAAAATGAATGTTTTTTTCTTCTAGTAGGGAAGATTTTTTTTCTATTTTTATGAATTTTAAAAAAAGTATCATATGTAAAGATGGAAAAAAGATTAGATTCTTATGATGAATGGTAATATATTCTGACTTCTTTTAAGCAGGACGGATTACTTATCGAATGCGGCTTTTGAAACCATTGTGATGTTACTAGTTGACGTTTTATGAAATAAAAGTTTTGTCACTTTAAATATGTTATATAGTCATTGTATAAAGCGTCAAAAATACTGCAACTTGTTTCACTTAGTCACTATTGACTTCACATTGATTTCTTGCTGCTAATAAATTATCAAAGATATGCAGTTAAATTTCGAAAAATATGATTACAACAGGTTATCAAATTATTTTTTGGTAGTTTACTATAAACCAGTACTTAAATTACAAATCGCAACCTTAAATGGAATCACGAAACAAAATTTCGAGATCACAGGACTTCAAAAAGAAAACATATTTGACTGAACTTATTTGAATTTTTTATTTTTATCATCAAAATTTAATTTTTTGTTTAAAATAAAAACTTTGATGACGTTATGATTTGAATTCAAACATTAGTGACATCATTAATTACATCAATAGTGATGCCACCTCACATACAGAAAAAGAATACGGATTATAAATTTGCTATCCAGCCGTTAAATTGACTTATTTGTGGTTATGAAAAAAATTACATTAGAGTCGCAGGTGAAAAAAATCTAAGAAATTTTGTTATAAAAACTACAAAAGAATTACTTAGATGTTTCGAAAATTATTAAAAAACGTTTTTTAAAAACACCATAAAAGCACATTTGCGTAGCCCAGAATGATTCTGAGCTGTGCTATTAAGTAGCTTTTAAAAATATTTTAAAACATATTGAATAAAATATATTTAATTATTTTTTTATTTTAAAAACAACTTCTATAATAGTTTTGAGAGGCAACTTTTTTAAAATAATAACATGTTTCGGAGTATATTTTAGTACATAGTGCACTTTATAAAAGTAACAAATGCGCTGTACTATAGATTTTACAATAAACACCTTACCTAATTAAATCTTAGATTTGTAAACAAACGGTAACAATCACCTGATTCTTTTACTAAGCTAAAAAATAATTAAATTTTCTAACATAAGTTTTATTGAAGCACAAGTAATTTTGTTACTAGTATATTATGAAACTTCAACTAAGCAAAAGAAATAATAAGCGTATTAGAAGGAAACGGTAATGAAAATGTTAGCGTTACAAACTGTTAGTAATCATGTGTAATGTTTATTTTGTACATCTTTGGCAATTTTTGCGAATACTTTCCCCAATTCGTTCGCTTCCCCGTTTAAAGTTGAAAATCAATTTTCCGGGTGTGCAGTAATAACTATATACACTATATGGTATATAGCGTGTATTACGGCAACTACTATTTTCCGTTTTCGTAAATAATTGATTGCCAGAGATTCACATTTACCGTTCTCGTAATAGTATAAATCAAATATAATTGTGTACAAAGTGTACTTCTACGTATGGGAAATTACACTCCGTGTTCCTCGTACATAAAACACATAAAATGGTATTTAATCAGACAACTTTTTACGAAAAATTTATAAAAGGGTGGTAAAAATTCCAAAAAAAATGTAATTACAAAAAATTATGTTATAACTTCCCTAACTTTGCTTCCTCTAGTAATGAGTTCATTCTTACTATACAAGTGTAGTGAAATAACAACGAAAAATAAATCAATTTTCAATAAAATTGTCATGCTCAATTATTAGTATAAATCAGTGCCTCTCAAACTTTTTTGGCATACTGACTGGAAGACTTTGGGAAGCCGGCATAATGTCGGCTAAAATATGCTTGCTGAAGTGTTTGTCGAATGCCAAGCTTAGCTCGGAGGAGTTTAATTCCTTAAAAATTAGAGTGGAAGCAGTTCTTAATTCGCGACTGATATGCGCAATCTCAGATAATCCAAATGATGTTGAGGCCTTAACGCCGGGACATTTTGTAATCGGGGTCCTCTTTTGTAAGTTCCCGATCTATCTAATCAGTTAAACTTGACATTTGGAGGAGATTCGAGTTGCAGCGCAGACTCTTCTCTGACTTTTGGAAAAGGTGGACACGAGAATACCTTCCCTTCTTGTTGCCTAGAGTAAAGAGCAAAAGAGAATTTCCGAATGTGAAGATAAGTGATTTGTGCCTGTTAAATCAGGAATGTAGACTTTCATTACAATGGCCTTTATGTCGGGTGAATAACGTTTTTTCTGGTCCAGATGGGATCGTGAGGCTCATTGAGGTCAGGGTGAAAAATGGGATATTTAGACGACCAATAACGAAATTTTACCCTTTTTTGGGGTTGAAGTTGTACTGGCTGCGGAATGAAAAATCTGTTTTGTATATTTTTTTTATAACTGCAAGTTCTGTATGAATTAAATTGATAACAGTAAATAAACTTTGGCGTGACTTCTGAAGACGTCTTCAAAAAATGACTTTTGTGGTTAACAGTAACATTTTAAACATATTTGAAAATAATGTTAAGATTTCATAAAAACTGTAAAAAAACCAATGTCATGAAACAGTACCTCACAAATTCTGCAAAACAGTGTTTAAAATGCTTTAAAAAAATGTTATAAAAAAGATTGAAAACAACATATTTTTAACAGTAAAATAACACATGAAACGTGTTAATTAACACCGTTAAAAACTTTTCCGAACATTAACATGTTTATTAAAAAAATTTTGGGCCGCAGGAGCGAAAGATTTTGAAAAAAAAACAGAAATCATCTTTCTAAATAATATTAGACATAGACATTTTTGAAAACTCGTTTTTAGACTGTTTTCAAGACAGTGGTATAATGAGCTTAACTCGTGCCTGAGGCACAATACATTTTTACCGTCCTTTATTCCAAAACCATATAAAATATATGTAAAATATACCCTTTTGACACTCCTTTGGGAGTAGTTCTCGGTGAATTATGCTTCCGTTGACCACCATAAAAGCACCATTTTTTCATGATGACTTTCCAAAACAAAGTACTCAATAATATTCATGCTGGAACACCTATGTTATTTTTTTGTACAATTAATTGTTATTTAACCTCTTGCCTTATGAATCGCGCGACGATTTTATGTGATCCTTTCGATGAAAGCTCCTTATGCGTCGTGATCAGAAGCAATAACAAATACATTATCATGTAAAAGTAATCATGTGTCTGATACGTGCTTTTCACTTTTTGTCAGAAGAATCATCACGTGTGTGACTCGAGGTTCTCATTTTAGGCACGGCAGTACGATCACGTCTCCCATACATTGTTTTAAGATAAAAGGTTAAAGTTGCAGTTTTGTTAGATATGAGTTTAAATTGTGATGTATCGAACAGTAAATTTTGATTCGTAACATGTCTTTGACGCAGGATAATCGATACGATCCGATGTAGAATAAATTTTACGACTAAGCCACTAGATTACATATTAAAATACAACATATTCTTTTCATATAAATTTTAATTACGTTTTCGGCTTTTTTAGTTTTAATTTTGTCAACATATAGTTCCTTTAATGTATAAAAATATACATATGTATATTCGTAATTTATTTGTTTGTTTATTTCGAATGCATTCTAATACTATAGACCTGATTGAAGTAAAATTTTGGTAAATTGTTCTAAACATAACAAAAAATGTTTATAGGTAACAATTGTAAACATATTAGTTAAATATAAAAAAATTTAATATACTTTTATTTAAAGTGAGCCCCTTCTTATAATTTGATCTCGTTTTAACATTACTTAAATAATATAGAAAGCTAAGAGGTTTTAGGATTTTTTGCTGCCTTATATAAAAATTTTTATAATTAAATTTTAGTTTTCAAGTTATTTATTTGTTCATTTCATAGCTAAAGTAGCAAAGTAAGCATATAAGTAAAATATAAAGAAAAATTTATTTGAAATTGTAATAAATAAAATAAATTTCGTCCATAATTTTTTTTTTTTTCGGCTCTCACTATAGAAAACGAAATTATAGGGGGAAAATATTTACAATTTCAGAAAGTGTTAATATTGTCAAACACTATTTTAATTCTATAAAAAATTACTAAGGTAAATTTCATTTTAAACACTTCTAAATTTTATTTAAATTAGGAATATTAAACTTAGAATTGCTGTTTTATAAAAACTTTATTTTAACTTCATATGGAACTTTTAACTATTCCAAAGTAAATTACACGTTACTTAAATTTTATATGAACATTTAAAAAGTTTTACTACATTCTAAATTCAATTGAAAGTTCTTTAATTAAACCTAGATTCTAATATAAACATTTTCAGTTTAAAATGATTCCAATGGCTTTTTAGAAAATTACATCGATCTTCAACGGTCTCTATTCCAATTTTATTTACAGAACAAAAATCAAATGCTGATTTAGTTTTTCTTCAGGGAGTAAAACATGACCAGAGGCTCGTTGAAGTTCCAATATTTGTCATTGACTTGAGCCAAAGTCATCTGACCGCTAAGCTGTATAAATTGGTCTTTATTTGGCGATATAAAAATAGAGAAGGCCATCAAGTCCGATAACTGGCTGTTATTCAAATCGATGGCAAGCCTCATTGCTAAATATTTACACAAGTGATCAATGGTAGCATTTGCAGTCGTCTTCAGGTACCGGACCGAGTTCTCTTTTAACACTTTCAGAAACTGGTTGTCGCCAGTAACGTCGTTCGGATGCGGCTTGAAAATTAGTTCAATCTCGTTCAAAGCGACGGCCGCATCGTTACCAAAATCATCATTACGGCCGTCAACGCTTGACTCCGATTCTTCAGAATGAATCGTTCTGTTCGATGGAACTGCATTAGTAAACGGTGCCGTCGACCGATTAGGCGATGGCGTATTCCGACCTGGGCTAAGGGTGCGGTTCGAGTCGTGGCTGTTCAATGAGTCATTATTGTGATTCCGAGACCGCTGCTTTAATCTGTTTTTGTTCTGTAGTTTAATTCCTGTAAAAATAATTTATTTCATTAATTAATTTTGATAATTTAATATTTTTCGTACAAAATATCAATAAAAAAAAATCGGTGCAGTCAGAGATGGACCAATTTCAACACGTAATGTATATTAATAAATCTGTCTTAGTGAGAGTTGGTTAACAAAATCTGTTGGTGAACTTACTAAAACTTACATAAAGCTTTTTAAAAAACCTAAATATTTAGTACTCTGGTTAGTGCATCTTTTGAGAAAAAAAATCATGTTCACCAACAATTTGACAAAAAAACTAAAAAAATAATAACGATTAACGGTAAACTTTTCAACACTATCGCAAAATAAAGTTTAAATTTAGTACTAGAAGAACTATTGACTATACGAAAATCTTCAGAAACGTTTAATACGTTATGTTTTTTAGTGTTTTTTTTAAGAAGTTGGTAATATTCTAACTAAATCGTTTTACCATAGAAGTCAAACAATACAAAAATAATTGAATAACTTTCTGTGGCGTAATGTAACCTATGACGTAAGTGATTAGCTTATTAAAAATAGCTATACCAAAATGTCTTTATTTAATGACGTATCTGTGCTTTATGTGGCAGTTTTGAATAGTTCAGAATTAATTTTTGCTAATTTCTTTTGTCAAAGAAATAACTGTCAAGGAATACCATAGAACGCAATCTGGAATGTAAAGAAGAAGAAAATGTACAATTCTTTTTTATCTTCTGGCATATAATGCAATTTTACACGCGTTCAATTCGGATTGTCCTTTGAAGAAAATTTCAACAATTCTGGACTAACAGAAAATTATTCAGAAAATCACTTCGTGTATATTAAACACGGATTTCGCATGTACATGTAGCACAGTAATTGGCAAGTAGTTCCTGGTAATCGTAGTGAAAATTTGTATACTTGATTTTCTTCTATGTTATGGTTCAATTTCTTTTCTGTATAAGATGTACTTGATATCTCAATTGAAAACACAGATTACCCAGATCGGTAACGGAACAAAATAAACTAAATTCCCCAACATTTTCAGTTGGTATTTATATGATTTAAAGTGGCAGTCCTTTTTTGTAAATCGGCGTGCAAAGCTTTTTATCATATGAGAAATATGGGAAAATAGATAACAGTGACACTAGCGGCCAGGTAAATGATATGTAATTTTAGATGGCACGCTGCCGATCTAAGTAATGTTAAGGGATGCAGTCGATGTAGTCGTCGTGTCGGTAATGTCAATATAGATGATGATGCCGATGATCAAATTCTTTATTAAACTTTTATCACTATTTAAATTTTTAAAACTTTTATTATTTCTTTTAAATAACTTAAGCGAGTAATACAATACTGAGAGAAAGTGCAAAGTGCATTTTCTTATATATGTTTAGTGAAGGTAATTTATTCTTTGTTTTGGCATTCACTTTCGCGCTCATTAGCATTTGTGAAAGTAAATGTGTCAATTTCGAAACGCTTCTCAATTTTTAATGTTTAAACCTCCTTTCTAATCACAAATTAAGTATTCTATTGGGAAACGTTCGTTTACATTTTTAATTTATTATTAGTGCTTAAATTTTTTTAAATTCATAAATTTTGTAATTTTTTTTAAAAATTTTAATTTCGTAATCCCGCTTTACAGTAATCTGTTTTTGAAAATAGAATAGAATAATATGTAATTAATGTTAAGTAATGTATATTTATAATTAATCTATAAATTTTGAAAAAAATTCTGGTATAAGTTACTTTTTACAAATCTACATTTTTTTCCTAAGTTTTTGAAATTCAAGGTTGTTTTACAGATAAATATTATTAGTTATTTTAAATATAAGTCTACTTGGACTTGAGAAAACTAGAAATATATTATTAAAAACGTGTATAATTTTTTTTTAACTAAATAAGTGTACAAATATTATTGTTAGGTCGATTTTTACTTAATATTATAATTTTTTATATAAAATCAAAACTTGTCCATATTAGTCCAAAATTTAAATAAAAATTTTATCTTTGTTTTGTCGAATTTAAGCTTCTAAATACATGAAAATACCATAAATCAGACATTATGTCTTTTTTAAAGTAAAAGAGTTTTTAACATTCCGTTTTCGTGGCCAGTACCATTTACTTGCTCAGAACAAAATAAGTAATTTTAAAGATCAAACTGTCAAATATGCTCTTATGGCGACCCGAGGAACATAAAAACCGTGAAAACAGCTTGTAACGAAAACAAGCAAGGCAATAGAACTAAAAAATTATTAATAATAGTAATAATAATAATAGACAAAATTTCTAAAAAAAATTGATAAAATTTAAATATTAAGGAGCTCAGTTATAAACTTAATGAAAATGGTCCGTGAGTATATTGATAACCTTGGGAATGAGGCTTAGGTGCTGAAATTTATTTTTAATGTAAAAAGGATTACCCTCAGTAATAGAGTTAACGAGGGCGGCTTGTGAATGACTTTTGCTGAGCTTAGCGAGCATGAGCTCCTGTTGCGCT
Organism: Mengenilla moldrzyki; assembly: GCA_000281935.1. Classification (NCBI taxonomy): domain Eukaryota; kingdom Metazoa; phylum Arthropoda; class Insecta; order Strepsiptera; family Mengenillidae; genus Mengenilla; species Mengenilla moldrzyki. Next base: position 3,666 of record AGDA01072003.1, on the reverse strand, counting down.
TGGTATTCTTCGCGATTTGGATAAATTTTCGAAATGAGTAGATCGAAGTTGGGATCAGGTCGTAGCGACCGTTTAGACACCAATTTTTTGCGGCAAGTTGGACATTCCTTGTTGCCGGATCGCAGAGCAGTCACTATACAGTCGGAACAAAAGCGATGTAAACACTCTTTTGTGGTCATCGTATCTCTGAGCATGTCTAGACAAATTGGACACATAAGTTCGCTATGCAGACTGCGTGGCGAAACCGCTATCTCTGTGTTATCTGTGATCACCGGTTGTGGCTGACGCTGGAGTTCATACAACGACAAGTCCCAAGTTTTCGTCACACCACCACCTATGCTAGTCGCCCCGACGCTGCCACCCCCGCCACCGATACTCTGATCACGGCTACTCATTACCAAATTTAGCACAATATTACAAATTCACAAAAAATGGTGTCGCTACCGTTTACGTCACGTGAAACCAGATGCAACCACTGTTGCCAAAAAAGAAAACAAAGCTTTCTTTTTAAAAGCTTGGTATATCATAGTTAAAATAACTACTACATCATTTTTTAACATGTTAGAAAAAAATTTTATAAACTCTAGGGTCAACAAATGTCTTCTTCAATTATTCATGCCGTGTTCCAAAATATAAGACTTAATTTTAAATAATGATACAATCTTTATTAGAAAAGCGCTTGAACCGTACTTATTTTTTAAAAAAAAGACTTTTATATTAAAATTTAGTCTTAAAATTTGAATACGAGTTTTGATTTTCATGTTTAAGAACTGTAATACTGCATATGCATAAAATACTGTTAGTGTTTTTATTCATTTCAGCAGCTAAAACTCTTTTAGGAGAAAAAAAAACTTTCATTTTTGTCACATCGAGACATTCGGAGAAAAAACAATTTCTTTATGTTTTGTTTATGTAATTTAAAAACATTCAAGCGGCATTTTCTTTTTTAAAGTGAACAAAATGTTATGCAAAAAAAAATTGGAAAATACTTTACGTTCAAACTTAAATGAAGTCATTGTTTGCTTAATGTCATGAAAAAACTTTTAAATAATGACGACTAAATAGTTTTTAAACAGAAAAGAAAATTTCTAAATTACTTTTAACTTATTATATTAACTTTTCTACACTTTAAGATTATTTTTAAGTATGTATCCCTACAAACCAAATCATCACAATATGTCACAAAACGTCACGGTAGCGGAAAAAGAAATCCGTGCAATTAAAAAGTAAAAAGTGACATCCTGAGATGTCTTGTGACGGATTATTTTGATCAACAAAAAAAAAAACGTCGTCATCACAATGTGACGTCCTGAGACGTATTGTGACGGATTTTTGTGACCAGTAAAAGTTATTCACCATCACAATGTGATGTCCTGAGATGTCTTGTGATGGTCTGTTGACTAGTGGGAAAAAAAACATCGACCTCGTCACAATGTGACGTCTTGAAACGTCTTGTGACGGATTTTTATGACTCGGATAAAAAAAAGTCGACCTCGTCGCTGTTGTAAATAAGGATGTTATTGTATTTAGGAACGCGCAGACGTTAGGTAATAATGATCACGTGTACTATTGAGTTTTAAGAAGTTGGTAGGCTTGCTTATATATGTCGGGTGCACGTTATTTTGTGTGAATAAAGACTGCTTTTGTTAAGAAGTGTTTTGGACGTGGCGTGCGAAATAGTGCATTGAAATATCGACCGCATTCAAGAGGTTACAACAGTCGCATTATGCCCGATTTAGACGTATTGTGATGAAAAAATAAATTTATTCGAAAAAGCACGCACCTTACACTCTGCATTTCGTGCGCGCGAACTGCATCGCACAGAGCATATATTCTCTTTGCTGCGTCGCTAAAGTTGTTCTGTGCGTAAAATTTAAAAAAAATTATCACAGAACAAACAATATTATTTATTCTGTATCATTGGTGATTAATAATTTAAGAAATCATTTGCAATGTCTGATAAAGTTATAGTGGATTCTGGAAAGATCGTAAAAATGGAAGTAGATTACTCCGCAGCGTGTGATGAAAAAATTCCGGAATGCAAACAATTGGCGGCGAGTGGTCGTATGCAGGAAGCAATTGACTCGCTACTCGTTCTCGAAAAACAAACACGTACTGGTTGCGATATGGTGTCGACAAGTCGAGTTCTAGTTGCCATCGTGCAAATCTGTCGTAACGCCGACGACTGGGATGCGCTCAATGAGCATATTGTGCTGTTAACGAAACGCCGGTCGCAACTTAAACAAGCAGTCGCCAAAATGGTTCAGGAATGTTGCAGTTACGTCGACCAAGCCCCTAACCAAGAAATTCAGATCAAACTCATTGAAACTTTACGTCAGGTTAAACATTAATATTCTGTATTTCAAAATGTTATGTTCGCACTTGACATCGAACTGTGGCCTCTGTTTGCTATTACCATTTTCACATAAGAAACACTTTTTTCATTATAACAATGTTAACCATTAACATAATTGAAAACTAAAATTGATTAAAACGAAAACGTGCCAAGTTCTTATCAGAGGGAAACCGTTTTAAAAATAGAACAGATTTCACCCATGATAACAGCGCTCAAATTTTTTTCCACGTACACAATATTCTTCTCCTTTAGCTTGATATAGTTGCAGTTTTTTTGTATTAAAAAGCTGCTATAACAAATTTTTTAACGCGTTAATTTTTTTTATTAGGCAATTGTTTTTCAAAACTTACCATATATTGCTCTTTTTCTAAAAAAATTCATAATAGAAAAATTGATTAATACTTATTTTTGCTTGCATAAACTAAAATATCAGTTAAAGTAAAGTAATTATTCACTAGTTGATCGGTTTATGTCGGGTATGAAAGGACTCAGTTAATTTTTAAATTTTTTAGTACACATTAAAACCAACGCTAAACTTTGTTTTTCTGTACTTTACAGAGTTTATTAAGTCAAGAAGAATCTTTTTTTAACGATTAGGCTACTCAAAATAACTGATATTTGCATAACACTGTTATTGCACACACATTATGCAATGTGTCTTTTTACCTCGGAAAGCTATTTCCGAGGTATTGCATACCGTGTGTCCAATCGGTCTCGAATGGGTTAAAAAATAAAATCCCAATAACTTTTTCGAACCGAAAGGTATCATACTTACATGAGCTGTTACATAACAGCAACATGAAGATATTTTCTTATTGGCATTCAGAAAGATTGTTTTTATTATTAATAATGTTCTTTTTGGTTTTCTTTGATCTACACTGTAGGTTACTGAGGGTAAAATATATGTAGAAGCAGAACGTGCACGTTTGACACATCGACTGGCCAAAATCCGTGAGCAAGATGGTGATATCCAAGCAGCAGCCGCTATAATGCTTGAGTTGCAAATTGAAACGTATGGTTCGTTAGATAAGAAGGAGAAAGTGGAGTTACTTTTGGAACAAATGCGTTATTGTTTATCGAAACGTGATTATATTCGGACACAAATTATATCTAAGAAAATCAATGCCAAATTTTTCGATGATGAACAACATCAGGTATCTAATGAAATTTTATATTTAAAGTGTTGTTTATTTATTAAAGTTTATTATGAAGAAATGAAACATGGCTTAAACAAGTAATGGGGAAAATTTAAAAAAAATATTTGTTACACATTACTAAATATTCAGTTCAAATTATTACAACATTTTTTG
>AGDA01071968.1:0-15871 GCA_000281935.1 Mengenilla moldrzyki | reverse complement strand
TTTCCACCTGACACTCTCCTAGGTTTCGACGAATACATCTAGTGAGTAACCCCATCTTTGGGATTGGCTGATTTGTTTGGCGAGCCATCAGCGGCCGTCTAAAATTAGTAGTGTATGGAAAGCAGGCTTTTCAACTACTGGTTATTGCTAGCGTGCACTACAATATCATCATTTGGCTGCCACAAATCAGCATTAATACCAAATCCGGGATTACGGGGACATTACGGGGACATTACGGGGACATTACGGGGACATTACGGGGACATTACGGGGACATTACGGGGACATTACGGGGACATTACGTTGTGTTTTTAGTAACTCAAGGTTCTTTTATTCGATGGTGCAGACTGCACCGTGCAGTAATCTTGCCAAAAGTTCGCCATCGTGTTTTATATTACATATACCTCGTGGACGCAATCTGCCTGGAGCTTTCAGCGTCAGCGGGGCCGGTCTGATCCGGCCAGCACAGTGCCTTTAGTTTATATAGCGAGGAGCATACTCCGCTAGAAGACTGGCGTTACTTACATGCAGGATCATGCCATCCATTCTTATGCCTATATAAAATGTCAGGCATACTTTCGGCTCAATTTCGTTACCATACTATAAAAGAACCGAGGACAGCGATCGCTTACCGAAACTGATCTATTGGTTTCCTACGTTGTGACTACTCGAAGACCACCCGAACTTCGCCGGTCCGATTCTCTGGCCCGTAAACCAGAGAGACCTTTTTATTGAGGGGTGTACCTCAGAAGTCAGCCATGCAGGCTAGACAAGTTACCTTTTTATAGGAGGGGTATACCTCCGAATGTCTACCACGAAGGGCTAGACGAGTGTACCTTTTTTAGGAGGGGCATATCTCCGAATGTTAAATAAAATGGTTGGCCGAACGTTATTCGGATGATATCATCTCATATGCCACTTGTAGGCCACCACAGGTCGATTCCCGCAGCTATGCTATTAGGGGATCTGTTTTTAAAACTAAATTTTCTGATAGTGACATCTCGTAGCATGAATCTAGCTTACAGTTGTATAAGTATTTAATATATTCAATTGAATTGATTATTAACATTGCAATAATGTAAGAATTGTACTTACTGCGTAACGGTGAGTTGCGATTTTGGAATTTGAAGTGAATAGAGACGCCAAGTTTTTACTTACGGATTTCACAGTCCGTGTTGATTTTAATGCAACATCATGCTACCGACTGGAAATTAATTGCAGCACTTCGTCCATCATAATTCCATCAGGTTTTAAGCACCACTACAAGACTCTTAAACAAGAAGTTCAGAAAGTCTGAGTATGGCTCCTCAAATCACAGATTCAAGGTGCCGGAGAATGGCTCCTCAAATACAAGATCCAAGGTGCTGGAGAGTAGCTCCTCAATGAAAATTCCTAAATAAAGCTCTCTTACCTCTTTTACACTACTTTTTAGCGATCAATATCAACTTAAATTTTCAGAGTTTTCATTTCTAAAATGGAGTCGGCGTATCTGTATCTTCTGTGTTGGAACTGTTAAATTTCAGAGTTGCCACATACACGAAAAAAATTCCACAAAATTTTGAAAGTGCACTATTATTGGGATACTCTTTATAATAATATGAAAAAATTTAACTTCAAAAAATAATTTAAATAATTTAATCTTTTTTTCTAATGACACAATAATTATGTAATATCCAGCTAAAAATTAAATATCAATAAAACGCCTAAAAAAGGCCAAAGATGTCTTTTTGTCATTAGAAAGATGTTTCGAATGTGTTTTTAACTAGTAGTTCAAGTGAGTCTTTAAAAATCAATTACAGACATCTTTAAGGCATGTTGTAAATAAATTAGTTTTTTAAAAACAGGTTTTCTAATATTGTTACTCAAATCTTATAATATTTAGATAGCTGTAGAGTTTAAATTGACAATTTTCGGATATTATATATTATCAATTTTAATGAGAATCTATTTATAAATTAATTAGTTACATTTTACTTCTTTTAAGTAATTAGTTAATATCGAATTTACTTTTAGTATATATTCATATTTTTCATAGAGTGATATAATAAATTAATCCTTAAATAAAAAGTAATTTAGTGACACTGTGCATTCAGTTATATGTAAGTTTCAAAGCTTTTTTATTGATAAAAAAAAACTAACCACTAAATATCGAAGGAGTAAATAAAATTTCAATTAGCATAAATGCAAATTTTAACCTAAATTTTCAAAATACGAAAAGAAACTGTCAACCTTTTATTTTCTTATATTTTTTAAAAATGAGTATTGAATTTAGGTTAGCGGATTAAATTAAAAAGTATTTTTTAAAGAAATGAATGTTAAAATATAAGGAACAGTTATGTAGAAATTTTTGAAAAATGTGATCACTAATAACCGTCTTAATGTATTTTATACGATATGTATAAAAGAAGGACTAAAATTTTTATCAAGTTTTACTTTGAACATGTTTTTAGAGACAATAACAACACAGTGAATAATTAAAATTATTTGTCAACCAAACATAAAACGTGTGTGTATGTGTATGTGTATTTTTTACTTTTCCGTCTCAGTACTTTGATAATTTTTTTATCGTATTTAACGAAATAATTACTTCTTTTTTATGAGTGATCAAAAAACAAGTATAAAGTAAGTTAAATTAGTTGCTATTATTTTAAAAAAGTTGATTATTTTAATTGTAAATTACATTTAGATTTTTGAATTTTCAGTAAAATTTGGTGGCCAAATAAATTAACTATGCAACAAAAGTTTTTTGTGTACTTAATTGTTTTTATAGTTGCTATATTTGCCGTTAGATCAATTGCTTCGTACATTTCGAGCGATAATCGATTTGGTAAGTTCATTGTACAATTAAACTTTGTAATTATTTTTATATGATAATTTCCTTTTTCAAATTATTTTAAAAATAAGTGTCACAATATTGACACTTGCTGTAAAAAAATAGAACTGTTTCTATTTTAAATGTACATAGAATATAGAATATGTAAATATATTTAAATAAAAATACTGATGTCGATTAATAATTAATAAATGTGTTAAAGTTGCTCAAATAAATATTGGTTAAACATTTTAATGCATACCATCAATCTTCTATTTACACACTAGATACATTATCACATTAAAATTTGGATTTAAAGTTTTGGAAAGGATACATTTGGTAACTTTTAACGAACTTTTAAAAGAGTAAGTTTACTAATTTAATATTGATAAATGGTATAATGCAAAACTATCAAAATAAAACCAAAAATTTTTTTATTATTTCGAAATCGTGTAAATTCAGGTATGAGTGTATATTTATTTTAAAATTACGCTATAATTAAAATAGTAGAGGAAATATATTTTTAATGTTTATAATAAAACATGACATCAATAGTTTTTTTTTAAGTTCTTCTAAAAAATAAATTTTAAAATATTTATAAAAAATTTTATAAAAAAAAAATAAAAAAATGAAAACAAAAAATAAAAAATTATGTACGAAGAGACTTTTTATAAAAAAAATTTAAAAAGTGGTAAAAAATAAATTAAAAATATAACAATATTTTCATTACCATAATCAAATATGGAGATATTGCTTCTTTCTCATTATTAACACGTTGACATACAAATAAAACGCTCATCGACGCGATTTTGTTATCAGTACTATTAAAAGTGGGAATGTATCTTCAGAAATCTAAAGAAAACAAAATCGATGCGCGAGAGAAACAGATAAACTAATAATACATTGTGTGGCTTTAACCAAAGTCAGTTCTTGACGTCTCGAAGACGTTAAGGTTTCTAATATTACACGAAATGAGTGATGTCTCAGAGATGCCATTATGTCAGGTGGTTAAAATGGAGTAAAAATGCACATTTAACTTTGTGATAGCCGTATAGCACAAATGATATATAAGAAAATTTAAATTTACGTTATTTACGTTATTTACGATCGTTTAATAGATAATACTATTATACATATATTTATAATTTTAACTAAAAATTTATACAGTGAGAATATTAATACATTTAAGCGTTTTTTTATACGTATAATGGTGAAATATTATATATATAATATAATCCAAATTTAATCTGTTTATTCTATAATTGTTTTTATCATTATACGTTTAAATTGCGGTCTAAAACGGGGAAAATAAATCTCATAGTTCTATAACTTTTATTTAAAAAGTCAACGTTTATTATGCCATTAATGACTTTAAAATATTTAATACGCTTATAGTATACACAGATTTGGCGACACTATTAATAGTTTGTGAGACTTTTAAAATTTTATTTTATTTGTTGGCCACATAACATAATGTATAATCAAATATTAATCTTATTATACAATACTATATTCTTCAATTTACAATTTAACAGATGACTGTGATTTGGAATCGTGCAATGATTTGTCAGAATCATACTATGAACTGAGTAAAAAATTCAAGCCATGTGATGATTTTTACTCGTATGTTTGCGACAATTTTGAAAATAATATTAAAATACCAGAAGACAAAACATCAGTGTCGTCATTCAGTCTTTTAAATGATGAGCTTGAGGAACAACTTGAAGATCTTTTAAGTTCTGAAATCAAAGACAATGAAATTGATCCACTTAAAGTAATGAAGCGTATATATAGAAGTTGTATGGATATTGGTGAGTGGTAATCTGAATTTGTTTAACTATTAGTAACACACAATATTTCCTAATAGAACAGTTGAATTTTTTGGGTTTAAAGCCATTGTTTGATTTATCTAGTCATATTAAAAACTGGCCATATGAAGTAACTGATGATGACTTTGATTGGAAGACACTTATGATTGAGTTCCGAAATATTGTTGAGCCTAAAAGATATTTGCTGTCAATTATGCAATCATTAGATTTCCAAAATACATCTAAAAAAATTATTAATGTACGTATTAACATGCTTACGAATTAAATTTGACTTAATTAAAATGCCGTTAAATTACATATAGATACGTTTTTATTTTAAATAAAAGGGAAAATTGTAAACAGTACTGCCCATACAGCCAGTTTGGTCTTATAGTTGTTTTAAAAACGTCTTTTTGGCGATCACCGTGGATGATTATCACAAAAAGACGACTTTTTAAATGTAACTTTTACACAGAAATTTTAAAAAAAGTCCTGCTTTAAAGCGAAGTATAAAACAATCTTAAAACAAAAAATTGATCACTTTAAGACAATTGTTTGTTATTTAATGATCAGATTATTGTTATAAAATTGTTCCAAAATCATCCAGAAAACATCTAAAAATCGCCAAAAAATTATCACAGAAACCTCAAAATTATGTCATGAAAAAACGTTTTTATGATGACTTTAGGATTATCGTACACTGGATTATGCGTACCATTTTATAATCATTGGAAAGTCATCGTTAAAACCAAGTGGTTGTACGGGTAAATAGTCCGATTAGGTAAAATATGTTTCGTTTTACCTATATAATTTAAAAATTCTTAAATTATTTACGGATAGAGTTAAATAATTTCTTTTACGTGGTATTTATAAGTTTTTCTCATTTAATACAGATAATTTACTGTCGTGTATTGAAATCATGTTATTCGTAATATTAAAATAATATGAATCAAAGCAGTATGTGTTATATTTCCTGATTTCCTGTAAAATTTAAAATATTTTCCAAAATTGTTATTTATTTTATTGTTACCGTTTTCTATAAAAAAAATGAAAACGTTTCTGAGCCTATTTTATTTATTTAATGTTTCTTATGCATCTTTAAAAGCATTTTCATTTTTTAAATATTCAAGTATGGAGATTATAAATGTCTATGAGGTTACTTTTTTAAGTTAAAAAACTTTGATGGGCATCGTCAAACTCTCCACTAAGAAAAATTTTTAAATATGAAAATAATGCACAGTTTCATATGCATAAAAATATATTTTTTAACATATAGTTTCGAGAACCATAATGATTAAAAATTAGTTTCTTAATAAGCAACACACATGTGACGCAAACATATTAGATTTTTAATACACTGGATTCTGCTCTATTATTAAACCATATAAAATAACCAAGTTGTTTTTCACTCACTGAGCTAAATAATATATATAATTTCTATTGCAATTTAAAATTAATGTGAATTTTGGCATTGTAAACTTTCTGTGACCTATATGTAAGTTAAATGTAGCTTATAACATGAACCTAAGGTTTCTAAAATGCGTGATGAAGAAACTATCCAAAAATTAACCAACAATTCGGAAGAATACCAAAATTTTAAACTTAACGTTTGATTTTCCTCAAAAACAAAGACTATTAAATGTAACTATTTCACAAGCGATAGAGAAAGCGATAGTGGTAGAGAAAAAGTATAAGTTAAGTAGTTTGATTTTACCAAAGGGATACTTATTTGTTGGGTTCTTTGCTCAGCTTTTCACATTAATCAAGATCTATCATAAATGTCGAATACTTTGGTTTTATGTTTCATGTTCAAAAGCAAGCACAATTATTAGTACAGCCTATTTTTATACCATTGAATTTAGGCACATAGGTGCCTTAAGAAGACACTGTGATGCTCATAAGCCCATGATATTGAGCTCTGATCTAAATGATTACCAGAAAAATGCATAAATCTCTCATCACCAACACATTTTAATTAACTTGTGTTTTTTAATCGAAAAGGTAATTAAAAAAAACTAAAATATTAATATACATATAGAAAGATTTTAAACTCAATATTTCTTAAGCAAATTGATCCTTATTAGGAATTTGTAAATAAGTAATTTTTATCACAAATTGAATTAACTATGTTTTTAGATAGATGAAGGCTCGTTAGGTTTAAGTCGAGAGTATTTAATAAAAGGCTATAATGAAAGTCGTGTTACAGCGTATTTGAATTATATAACCAATGTGTCACGGATCCTCGGTGTGAACAAATCAAAGGAATACTTGTTGAAGGAAATGGTCGACTTTGAAATAAAATTAGCTAGTGTATTATTGTTTAGTTGTAGTTTATTATTAATGTAATTAATTCGCTTACGTTTCGTTAAATCAGTTAACAACACCGGCAGAAGAGCGGCGCAATTTATCAAAGTTTTACAATATTAAAACCTTGGCCGATATCGATGCAGAAAATTACACTTTATTTAATCCACTGGGCGTTATTGAATATACACGAAAAATGATCCTTGGTGATTATGATCCTGAATTGTCAATGATTAACATTGAATCTGATGAATTAATAAATATTGCTGTGCCAGCATATTTAGATAAGCTTGATAACTTTTTAAAAAATCAAATAAACAAAAGGCATCTTATTAACATTAATATTATATTATTGCGCTATTAACAATAATTATTTTTAGAGTTATAAAAAACTATTTAATATGGCGTTTTATAGCACCTAACTTATCTCGGTTAACAGAAGAGTTGCGAGACAATATGCTATACTACAGTAGTCAATTATCAGGAGTGAAAAAACGAAGACCACGGTCTAAAGAATGTGTTTCATTTACAAAAAATTTGTGAGTACAAAATATTTAAAAGGGAATTTTACGTTGATCTGATGTATTTAGTAAAATTAATACTTAATACATTTATAGTTAAATTCACCAAAAGATTTTGGGGGCTGAGAGTTTTATTATTTTTTTAGTATAAGATATACTGTATTGTTTAATGAAAATTACCAATTTACTTTCAAAGTACTTATGGAAAATTTGAAAATTTATTAAAAATGGAGTCTACTGAGTTCTTAGAAGACAACAGTAATAGTTTTTAATTTATATATATTATAACAATAATAATGATTCACCGAAAAATTTAAGATATTTACTTCCTTTTTGAAATTTTTATTATTGTAGGCGCAGTCCTTAGCTGAGTGACTGCGACCAAAACAATTGACGCAACGGAAATTACATTTTGGTTTTTCCTTACACTGAAAAAAATTTCTTCTAAAAATCGGGACAAGAATAATTTTCGGTTTGAATTAAATTAAAATATATGTATTAAGTAAATAATTCGTTAATTTTTAAGAATAATCTTCTATTTGTCCCAATATTAAAGCGAAACTCTTCTAAAACTCTGTATAAATTTTTCTCAGTGTATCTTTCTGATAGAGGTAATCTGATGAAACGATCACACTGAAATATTTTAAGATCAGTTCCAAATACGAAATAGACTTGATTAAATAAATAGCCCATGGATGGAGTGATAATGCGTTTTCACTCATTCATCCATGAACTCGAAAAGTTTCATTCACTGCAATTGCTACCTTTCTTATATTTGTGCATCGGGAATCGATCGATTCATTACTAATGAGTTGTTGAATCATGATAAGGAACGCTATGTTGTAATGATCTCATAATTCTTTCCAAACAAGATTATAATTTTAAAAACTAAAATAAATATGTGTTATGTTAGAGATTCGGCTTCACACTTTACCAAGATCTTCAGATATTGAGATTTTTGCATATCACTTAATTTTGACTTAATCATGCTTTCTTTGAATAGGTGTTAAAATGTTACCTATTTTCGATAATCACCTAAAAACTTTGGAATTTCAAGCCTCGGTAAGCTTAGATCCGATTTAGATGCAGATGGAATTTGTTGTTCAAACAAATTATCTACATTTCCAGAACTTCGCACAAAGATGTATCATTTTTCTTATTTTCTTCCATTTTATCTAATAAACTAACAAGGAAAGGTCCTCAGGTGTGAAACGGCAATTTTTTTCTAAGTAGCATCATTCGATCAGAAATATCTTTGGATTGAAAAAGACATATGCCATTCGTGTGATAATTCATTGGGGGATGAGTTAAAGGGGTTGTAATTGGACAGTAGCAAAACATAAAATCACATATCTCAAATACAGTTCATTTTTTCAAAAAATCACCTTTATAAAAGTTTTGCAAAATAAAAAGTTCTATAAAAAATTTAAATAAGTTTTTAGTTAGGGGTTGTTTTATGGGGGAAATTTTGAAAATACTGATTTTTTAGGGGCTTTTTATATTTTTTCCAATGTTTATTAAAGTTATTTGTGTCAATTTATGCATGTTGAATTTTTTGTATGCTACTTTATCTAACACAATAATCAAATCCTAATTCAAACACTATGTGGCGCTATAATCGGTAAAATTTGTTTTTTAATTTTTTTGTCATTTATTCACTTTAAAAGCTTTTTTTTAAAAACAATAGTAACACATCTACAAACAAATGACAAATATAGACAATTTTAAGGGGTGGTGGTGACTTTTTATAAAATAAAGGGAAAATATTTAAATTCTATTCTAGGTGCCAATTATTTTCTAAGTGCCTCTATTCGGTGAAGTACACATTTAGAGTAGAAAAAATATATCTCATTCGCCCAAAAAGTCATTGGGGGTTGCGTAACATTTTTTAAAAAAATGACTTTAACAAAAGTTGTATAGTTTTAAAAAAGTCTTTAAAAGGTTTACGTAGACTTTGTTGATTTAACTTTATTCTTAACGCGAAATTTGAAAAATAGTTTTTTTTTCTTTTTTTGAGCCTATTAATAAACTCACGTACAGTATGTGACTAAATTTATAAGTAATAAAAAAACTTCTATGACCCTTCACGTAACACAATAAACAAAATTTATTCTTGTAGCTGTGTGACGCTAAAATTAATAATTTTTAATTCGTGTTTTTATTTGTTATTTCGCTCTACAGCAGACTTTTTAAATTGTAATTAACAAATATTGCAAAATTTATGCACTCTTTTTGATATAATAGGAAGGTGATAACATTTTATGCAAAATAAAATTTTATACTTTTAATTTTTTATGACTTTTTATGCTTACTGAAAGTTTTACTGAGTTCTTGAAAAAAAATCCTTATTGCACAGATTTTCATCGTTAAATTGTTGAGTGTAATTTTTTTCATTCAATTATTAATAAATGTAAATTTACACTGAAAAAAAAAAGAAAAAGTAAGCAAAAAACTCTAATTATTTACAATTATTTTCAGCAATAAAGATTATTGTGCACAAATTATAATAGTATATATTAATAAAACATGCGCTAAAATGGTAAAAAATATAAAATTAATTTTAAATAAATTAAAAAAAAAAACTTTAAAATTTCGTATTGTTGTTTTTAACGTATAGAAAGAGGTTAAAAAATGAAAATTGATTACTAATAACTAATACTCATTTGGTAATCAAATAACTGATAAACATGGGATATATTTTCATTCGAATTTAGCGCCACACAATTGCAGAAAAAATTGGTTAATTTTTTTGTAATAAGCGATTGGAATTTCAATAAATTTCAATAGACATACAAATAACATTATACGATCTATTATTTTTTATAAAATTATTAAAAATTCAAAAAAAAATTACTTCACGATTCTAAAACGATTATTAATCAAAAACACCACTTAATTTTTTTAAATTATTTTTAGTGTCCGCAAATTTTATTGAAATTAAATTTTCATGAAATGTTTATATTTAGCAATATAAACGTCAAAGTGTTTTTGTAATGTTGTGTAATACAAGCAAAGTTGTACATATGTACAACTAAGCGAGGCTCGAATAGCCTAGTGATTGCCGTTCGACCCTAGTGCTCTGAAGTACTCGGGTTCGAGTCTCGCCGGCACCGACGGCTATTGCCACTTTTCTCACCGGACACAATAGTAATGATCAATTCTAATTTTTGTTACGCAACCCCTTCTGAGTTATTAGATTTTTTCTAATCCAAATGTACACTTCACCAAATAAATGCACTTAAAAAAATCGATACCTAGTAAAGAATTCAGATATTTTCCTTTTTTTTATATAAAGTCACCACCACCCCTTAAAATCGTATATATTTGTTATTTGTTTGTATGTGTATTATTATTGTCTTTTAAAAAAACTTTTAAAGTGAATAAACGACAAAAAATTAAAAAACGAATTTTACTGATTACAGCGCCATATGGTATTTGAATAATGATTTGATTATTATGTTAGATAGAGTGGTAAATAGGAAATTTAACATGTATAAATTGACACAAATAACTTTAATAAACATTGGAAAAAGTGTAAAAGACCCCTAAAAAACCAGTTTTTTCAAAATTTCTCCCATAAAACAACCCCAAACTGAAAACTTTTATTTAAATTTTTTATAGAACTTTTTATTTTGCAAAACTTTTATAACAGTGATTTTTTGAAAAAATGAACTGTATTTGAGTTATGTGATTTTATGTTTTGCTATTGTTCACATTCAACCCCCCTAACTCATCCTCTAATGAGATACCGCACGAATGGCATATGTATTCTTCAATCCGAAGACATTTCTGATCGAATGATGCTACTTAGAAAAAAATCGGCGTCTGACACCTGAGGACCTTTGCTCGAAAGTTGCGCGTCTTTATTTGGTTGATAAACTTCTCCACACTTATCATATTCTTCCACAGCTTATCCATTTTCGGCTTTCTCAGCCAAGTCCCTTATTAATTTTTGAAAGGAAGCGAACTTCTGTTTCTAACTGCTTTGGCGTCAACGGATACAGCTCTTTTAATATAAATTTTCAGAACGGTGGTTTAACATTAATGTTTTCCCTAGTTACAGTTTAAAGTAAAAATTGTTATTTCATCTATATTATAGCTATAATATCATTATTTTTTTCTTAATGTGCAGTTTTAATGAGTTATATGCGTAAAGGTAAAGAGCTTTAGAATTATAACATTTAAACAATCATTTCTTATATCAAAAATTAATATTAAATTTTATTGATCAAAACGGAAATAGGAATTAATAATTTATGCTTTTTTAAGGATGTGCAAAATTAATTTTATTTTTTTAGAAAAATCAGGATTTGATAAATTCTTTATTCATTAGCAATAAAATTTCTAAATTTTTTAAAAATTATTAATTTCATTTTTTTATTTCATAAAGAATACCTTATGCAGTGGATTCGGCTTATATACGATCGTATTTTGATGATGAAACAAAGCAAAAAGTACATGACATTGTGAACAATATACGTAATGAGCTTGATAATATTATAACTAATTTAGAGTGGATGGATGCGTCAACTAAAAAGTTTGCTAAAATGAAACTGAAAAAAATGCGATCGGTAATTGGACATCCAAATGAATTGAAAAATGATTCTATTCTAATCGAAGAATATACTAATTTTACGGTATATAACAATTTTATGATTTTAATTCTTTAAAGACATATTAAAATTTGAAACATATTTCCGTTATATGTGTGCCACATGGTAAAAATTTTCTTTTGCAGTTACAATGTCTAAAATATGTTAGGCCATTTTTCGTCATCATTCTTACTTTGGATAATAAAAATTTCAATTTTATATAAAAAATTAAAAATAAAAAAAAATTCGCTATTTTTTAACTTATTTTTTATGGTAACTGCTTTGAAAAAAATATTTTAAATTTTCAGCGAATAAAGTTTTCATTAACTTTTATTGTAAAGAAATATTGATACTATGAAAGTTTTTATTACATTAATGAGCATTTTCATTCAATTTTATTTTTTAATAACTGTTTTTATAAATTTAACAAACTTTTTTATAAAATAAATTCGTTGTATAGTATTAATAAAAAAATTATTGGCTGAAAAAATAGTAAAATTTTCATTATATTTATAATTTTTTTTTATTAAATATAGTACATTATTTTTTAAGTGTGGTTTGAGTGTGAAATTTTAACATAAATAAGAATTGATTTTTTTGTTTTTGAATTTTATTTCGGTAAAGTAAATTTATTAATTCAGAGAAAATAAGAATTTTAGAAATCGAAAAACAAGTTCAAAACCTGATCATTTCATTTGTTAAGACAATATTAATTTACAAATTAATAATAAATAACACCAGTTATCAGATAGTAAATCAAATATAAATTTATTTTTCAGAGTTTATGGGTAGATGACGAATTATTTAAATCAGTGATTGAAATTATAAAAGTTACGATTAAGAAAGAATTAAAAAAATTTCGAGAGCCGTATGACAAAAATGATTGGAGAAATTTCGCAAATGTTGCTATTGTAAATGCCTTTTATTCACCAGTAGTAAACAGCATAAGTATATTACTGGTTTTAATATTAGAAAAATGTTAACTTTTTTTTTAAGTTTTGCCGGCTGGTATTTTACAGGGAGCATTTTTTTGCAATAATGCATCTATATCGCAAAACTATGGTGCCATAGGATCTATAATTGGACATGAATTAACGCACGGCTTTGATGATGTTGGATCACAATACGACGAAAATGGCAATGTTCGTAACTGGTGGTCACTAGAAACTAGTGTAGAGTTTACGAAGAAAAAGAAAGCGTTTGTGGATCAATACAGTAAATATGTCGAGCCTCTAACAAATAAGACAGTATAAAATGTTTTTAATTTCGATGGGAATTTTATATTAAAAATCTAATCTTTTAGCTTAACGGAATAAATACACAGGGCGAAAACATTGCAGACAATGGGGGTATAATTGAAGCATATAATGCTTTAATTAACACTAGTGAATTTAACGAAATCTTAACCAGAAATAAAGAAGTGAAGGACTTGAGAAAATCTTATTGGATAGCAAACGCTAGAATATGGTGTTCAAAATACTTAAAAAAATCTATGGAACAGCGCATTACAACTGGAGTACATTCTCCATCTCGTTTTCGAGTCAATGGTCCATTGCAAAATAACATAAATTTCGCAAAAGATTTCAATTGTCCTGAAGGCAGTTATATGAATCCTAAAAATAAGAATCTAATGTGGGCTTAACCATATAATTATAAGTGACACAAAGATGATTTGACACTAAAGTCAAACATTCTATTCAAATACAATTTTATGTTGACAATGTTACACCAAACAGAATAACTTTCTTTACACAAAAAACTGTAATAAGTTTTACAAACATTACAATTTATATTGTCAAATAAAAATAAAATATTATTTATATGTTATACAGAATTATAAATTTTAGTGCGAAAAAATAACAACAGTATACACAGCACATTTAACTTTAAATTATTTTTTAAAACAATAAACCCTAAAGTTGTCCACAATTTTGAATAACTACTCTACGGTTTGGAATACCATTTTTACTACCACATTGCTCGATTTCTTTTAACAAATCGTAACCCTTTAAAACTGCACCGAAAACAACATGCTTCTTATCAAGCCAATTCGTTTTTGTAAAACAAATAAAGAACTGAGATCGATTTGTATTTGGTCCAGAATTAGCCATTGAAAGAATACCAGCTCCGGTATGTTTCAAGTGATAATTTTCATCTTCGAATTTCGATCCAGCATAAATAGATTTTCCGCCGGAACCATTACCTTTAGTAATATCACCGCCTTGGCACATCTGTTGAACAATAATAATGAAATAAAAAATCCTAAGATAAAGTGTTTAAAAGTCTACATTACCATACCTAACCTTTGTTTGGTAAGAATAAAAAAAGATATAATGCGGAAAGGAAGTTTTTAGTGTATAATAATAAAAAATGTTTTCTTTTAAATTCCAATCATACCAACCATTTATCCTCATAATGATATCATTGTCAAAAGTTATTCAACGCTCACTGTGAGAATACAGTGATCTTCAATGTGATATCACAAGAGGTTCACAGTAATTTTACATTAATGTAAGATTCACACTTTATCTTAGTGATAACACAGCGAAGATATATTTTTAGAGAATTTTCCGAATTACCAGGTCTGAATTTGGGAAACCATTTTTGTTATTTACGAACGTCTAATTGTTACATTATTACTTTTGTAAATTTTGAAAAAGTACAATAGTAAATATGTTTTTTTTTATATTTAGCTAAACATTTCAGTCCAAATAATATAAGATAAAATTACAATAATCTAAAAATGACTTTAAAAACAATTATAATCAGCGTATGACACTTAAATATCGGCATCTTTAAAACATTATTTTCCGGCCTCCCTAATAGTTATAAAATTACTAAACTACTTGAAAGTTTTTTTTTTTTAAATTAATGTATGTAGTGTATCGATATTTATCTTTCCTAATATAATTAATTTTTTACATTAAAATTTAGTGTAGTTGAACTCATCTGAGTTTAAGTCAAAAGGAGTGAGCAGTTGAAAAAAATATATGTAAATAACATACAAATCCAGGTATAATTCGATGAAAAACATTACCACGAAATCCAAACCCTTTTTCATGAGTGCATAAACAGCGAAAATTTTCACAAGTTTTTGGTACAATATCTTTTCGTAACACAATCTCAAGACGTTTACTCGGTTCGTCACCAATTTGAATGTCAAGAAATACTTTTACTAGTTTACTGATTTGATCCTCAGTCAAATTCATTGGGTTTTCTTCGAATAATTCATTAGCTTCTGTTTCAATCACTACCGGCTCAATTAATTGTGCTTGCACTGTTCCAGCGTCTTGAGTTGCATCGTCATTCTCAGTTTTACTTATTTCATCAGTATTGGCTTCATCTTCGTTTCGACTTTCACTGTCATCTAAATTTAATGTTTCGCCAGCATGTTCGCGAAGCCATTCGTCTTCGGCCCAAACGGCGCGACTGGCACCCTCTTTAATACGGTGCGGCTTTGAGATATGTACCGATATCGTTTTACCGAAGAGTTCAGATTCGTTCATGTTATCGATTGCATCAGCCGCATCGTCCACGTTTTCAAATTCTACGAATCCGAAGCCGCGATGTTTGCCAGTTTCGCGATTCAGCGGCAATTGAATTTCGACAATATCACCGAATGGTACAAATGCCGCATTCAAAATGGTTTCGTTCACTTGATCGTCTAAGCCGCTAACATATAATACGCGTCGATGGTTATAATTCATTACAAATAATCGCGTTTGGCATCAGAATCTAAAAATTCAATTTTATTTTACAGATCGTCACTACTTATTCTGTAAGCTCAAAATTATTCAAATGGAGGAATACACGAACTAAAATAGAACTCAAGTA
>AGDA01071931.1:0-29794 GCA_000281935.1 Mengenilla moldrzyki | reverse complement strand
AATGTGTAAATATATAAAATTAGTAAATCATGAGTTAAAGACGTCTAAAAATGTCGATTTTGTTTATGTTTTTTAAGAGTTCTATTTGCTTATCAGTATTTTAAAATCTAATATCATAATCCTAAAATTGAAATCTGTTTTTAAAACTGAACGAAAAAGTAGAGTGAATTCTTTAAAAAAAGCTAAAAATTTCAACTAGATAAAATTAGAAAATTCAGACTTCTTAACAGTCAAAAAATATGTTTCTTATTTTAACACTCACGGCTAACTGAATAATTGAAAATAATGTAATTTCAATTTAATATATTTCGTTTTAATTTTGATTTAAAATATTTTCATGCTGTTGCATAATAAGTTCAGTTGTTTTAGTACTATTTTGAAAAAATTTTTTAGTCAACAGGTAGAATACAAATATTGAAATTATCGGTGTATCTGGCAACATTGTTTTGAGTGCTAATTAAACAGGCGGCGTCATCTGTTATTTACTTTAAAAAATAAGTAAGATGGAATCGGAGTGTGCGCAATGATTAAAAGACGTTGTCGAGCGCCATATTTGCGATCGACTTTACGACGATTAATCGAAAAACGCGCGATCGTAGTGAAAAGACGAATAGAAGAATTGGCCGCGTGCAGCGACCTGTGTCCGGCAGAGACGAGTCGAGAGGGCGTGATCGGCAGTCACGCTGTGCCGCGCAGCGCAGCGCCGCACTGCAGCCGTAGCCGGGCTCGAGCGCCGAGCGAAGGCGCACATTATGCCGAGCGCGTCCGCGCCCGCATTCACATTCGCCGTCGAAACGGATCGGCCATCGCAGTCCGCAGCCACGCGTCGTCCGGCGCGCGCCTACACGTAGCCGTTCGCCAACGCGTCACAGCCGCTCGGCGACCGCACGCACGCGATCTGCTGCCGCTGATGCCTTCATGGTGATGCACGCACGCAAATCGCAAAAACTGAACGATGGGTAACATTTTTGGCCGCATGGCTGTGTTGCCAACACACGCTTTTTACTGTGACCAGATGTAGTTTGCAAGCTGTTGACATTGTCAGTATGCCGCTCCGTTTCTAGGACGATTTGTCTATTGAAAATTGTGAACGTATCAACGTTATATGGTTTCCTTTGACCTGCAGCCGATTTGAACAACTGCTAGACATTGTTTTCGGCTCGTCATGAATGCTTCCACGTATTTCAAACAAATCGATCTCACAAAATTTGAATTTGACTGAAGCAATTAATATTGCTTGAAAAATTTATAATATAGATTATTGCAAAGACCTTTTTAGTAATCTGCATAATATATTTAATACTACAGAAACCTGTTCAAAAAATATTCAAGTCTCCGATTTTTTTTTCAAAGTACTTTCATTCGATTACGTATATCCTCCAAAAAGCATACATGGATCATGTGACTTTTGTTTGAGATGAGATAAAAGTCTTAAAAATATATAATATTTTCAATTTTCCTATATTTTTTTATTTTTAAAGAAGTATTAAACGTAGACTATTAAATTAACCACAAATTTTTACTCTCTACTTCTTTTAGAACAATTTTTTTAAAATTATGTCAAAACTTTAATAAAAGAAAACAACATTATTTCCCAAAGTTTTTAGTAACTAGTATTACAAGTGTTTAAAAAAATAATTTTTTGTTATGTGTCCATTTTACTTAGGCGTACCGTGGTGTAAACCAGGTATAGCTAAGTTATGACCCCTGTGAATTCTTTTTGCAACCAAATTGTAATTTCTAACTATTAATATTATTTTGAACAGAAAAAATCGATCAAATTATCTGTTGATATTAAAAAAGCATTTAAGTAAAATATAAAAAGAGTATAACATTAATTGTAAGATAACAATATTTTTAATACACGAAAATAAATAATTTCAAATAATTTAGTAATTTATTTCGATTTGATAATTTTTTTTTTAGTTTATCAACCGATTTGAATTGTGTACCCCTAATGTAATTTTTTTTAAACATTTATCTCGTCACAAAAAAAGTCTCATGATTTATGAGTTACTTATTTTATTTGAGGATTTGTATTATCGAGAATGAAGTTAATTCGAGAAAAGTCGGAGTTGGTCATTTTAAATCCTCATATGATGTACAGTAAAAGCTCTTTACTCTCAGAGTACATGCTCCATAAATATGCTGCGAATATAGAAATCGTGAATACGGAATGGTAATTTGTGATTATAGGGAAGACGTCCTAGGTGATAAAAAACAAATATATTAAAAAAATTAATTTAATTGAAGTTTTTGAACATTCTGATTAATTGCCTTAAGACTTAGGCAATGGTTTGAAGAATTTTATAATTTTCTCTTGTTTGGTAGTTTTAAAAAGCTCATTCAATTTAGCTTGAGACGTCACAGTGGCATTAGCAATTTGCCTCTTAAAAATAAGAATTCCATCGACGGATCAATGTTTATAAAAAAATCGCAAAGCTCATTTGCTATTCTTAAACTTTCACTAAGTTTTTTAAAATTAATCGTCACGTGTTAAGTTCTTGTTGAAGCCTCTTCTTCAATGGGCTGTGAATTTAACATTTCCTCCATGTCGCTTTCAATTAAATCTTGCTATTCAAGAAAGTCTTGTGTCACTTGATTCTGTCTGTTCGAATCCATTTTGTCACATCCCATTCGTGATTTTGTCTATGTTTGCAGTCAAAATTTGAACTTGCACAGATACTTCGTCATTTTCCGCAATCATAGCAAGGCAGTTTTTTCCACCGTGACTTTAGTGTTTGTGATTTCAGTTCTTTCAGTGATTCCTTTATGTTTGTGATGCATTTTTCTATGTCAAATTTCTTCCAAAATTCCATAGTATATCAGGATTACATTCCATGTTATCCAATACGATTTTGGAGGTTAGTTTAATGCAAGGGTTCCCAACCTTTTTATACTATAGAACACACTCTAAAATATCGGTAGAGTGGCTGGCACCATCTATTTTTAATTGACAAACACCTTCCATAACTTCTCATTTTTCTGTAGTTTATTTGCTTAAATTTATGATTTGTAAATAATTAATAAACGCAAAAATGGTTTAAAGTTATAAATTATTATTCAAATTTCATACACACGTAGAAATTTATTTCTATTGAATAATGGCGGGTGCGAGTTTAAAGGCCTGGATTGAAGCAAAACTGTCATGTTGGGTGATAAAAATTCATTTTTATATTTGAGTACATAGTTGCAAAGTTGCAATAAAATCTTCTTTACATTTTTTTAGTATTTTTTAAATTCATGAATAGTGAAAACGCGAATGAAAGAAGTGCGAATAAGGAGCTTTGACAGGGTAGACTATATTCTGCTCTTATAACTTTATTTTATAAAAGTCTGGTCATATGTAATTTCATTAGATTTCATTACTAACTGTTGTTATTTCGAAAAAAAAATACAGGTACTTTGAGCGGCATCGGACCCATCCGTATCAAGTAAGTTTAACTGATATTTACTATATTTTATAAGTAGGTTGATACGGTCAACTTTTTAACGGTAAAGATTCAACGCAATTTAATAAAACAAGTCAATATTAACAATTTAATATAATATGGTATAGAGTTGTTTAATATATATGATTTCAATCAAATATTTTTCGTTTTAAAATATGATGTAATACTTTTTTAGTATATATATATATATATTTTAATTTTAGACAAAGCTACATTTTTTGACTAGTTTTTAGTTATTATTGTAATGTTGCAAAAAATTACATCACGTGTATAATGTATTTTCAAGTAGAACGAGCGATTTCCGTTAAAAATTATTACTGGGTTATCTTTTTTTTGTTATCTTTGTGATAAACGTTTATTGATTATTGCAATGATAGTATAAAACGAGTCAATGTATTTATCATAGTAAGAAAAATTGATATCTATATGACATGAAAATTATGTTATTGAAAATATATAAGTAAAGTTTCTGCTTTTATTCTATTAGATAGTAAAGGTTTCGTTAGGTAGAAAATACATTAATAGTTAAAAGCGGGAAATATAGTACAAAATCATTTTTGAAGTGTTATAAATAACTCAAATAGAACGGGAGAAGTTGGAAAATTTTACAAAAAGAGCTCAAGAATTTCAATGACCATTCAAAACTATTGAATCTCTTATCTGTATCATTGCGATTTTCTGGCTTAAAATAAATCTCATAAAACAATTTTCAATTTCAACTTTTGTATTAAATAAAATGATTTTTGTTTCGTGGTATAACAGCGTTAGGCTACATATTAGATTTAGCTACCCCTATCTATTACTTTTATGTTAATTTGGAAAATATTCTAAAAGGCAAAAAAAGTAATATAGATAATAATGTAAAAATAGTTTTTCATGAATTCACGGATTTCCACCTATTATAATTTTTAAAACCTGCCTAGGTGTTTATCGTTTTAATGGCAGAAGTATGATCAGAAAAAGAGTATAAATAATATTTTTCAATTATTCCACACCATCGTTCAAAAAATCATCATGGTAAATTGCCACCGTTCAGAAATACAAATGGAAAGTTTCTTCTGTTACTAAATAAACCTTTTTTTGGCGAGCAACCTGGTTAGATTTTTGGTTAATCTGAGTTACAACTCAGATTGCAACCAATCTTCGCCAAAATATGGTGCGACCAAGTTTAATTTTCATTTTCTTTTTTAAATATTCGAATTCTAGAATCATAAAGCAACAAAGTTTGTGTTCTGCTCACTTTTTAAAAAATATTTGGAATGGTGGTTTTAAATTTATTTTAGGTTATTTTTTTACAGTTAGAGCAGAATAAAGAATAACATACGAGCGCAGTGAGTCAGTCATGTTAAATATTAAAAAAAAAATCTTTACAAACGTTGTTTTTAGCCTTTCATAACACAGATAGAAAAACTGATTATAAAAGGTTACAATCAAGTTCGCCAAAATACAAAACGTCGCAACCAAAGGTAAACAGGTTTCTTGCCAAAAAAAAGTCTAACCTCACCAGAAAAAAAATGGTAATGCTTTTTTTTATTTTATGTTTTACTGTTAATTTTTTTTTAGCAAGTTTATAATTGTTCAGAAAAGAACATAATAAGATCATTACTAGTAATGTATGGTAGTGTAAAATACATTACTTTACTTTTTTAGCCATAGTAAAATATCATGGTCATTTTTTTAACAGAATTTGATGAATAATATTATATACAATAATTGTTAAATAAATCATTTATTGTTATATATTTATTATAAAAAATTAACGTTTTAAATAATTAAATTTCGAATGGAAAATATTGAATTAATTTTTTGAATAATTGTAGAATAATTCAAAGTACAAGTCATCAAAACGAAACCGGACCTCCTATCGGGAAAGGAATTGTTCACCCAACGGCACATTTCATTCAAGCGGAGACGAAGACTCGAATGGTGGTGCTAGTTCTAGTAGTGAGTCGACGTCGTCTTCGACATCTTCGTCTGCAACACGATCCCGGTCCCGATCCAGAAGTCCGTCTACTTCGTCATCGACATCATCAGACGACTCACGTAACGGTCGTCGTAATAGTTATGAACGTGATGGTGGTACAGTCTCCGGTCACGATCGGTATAGGCGCAGTCGTGGTAAAATTTCTTACGCGGCGACACAGGTGGCCGTTAAGTCACGCGACAAGGAGAGAGATCAGCGAGACTATAAGTCGACTCGGGATCAGGAACGAGACCGTGATCGTGACCGGGACAAAGACCGAGAGCGTGATCGGGATCGTGATCGCGAGCGTGATTATAATCGGTCGAATCATGATCGAAGTACTGGTGATAATGACAAAGACTTACAGCACTTGTCATCAGTCGCAAGTGTTGCATCAAATAGCGTCCATAAACTGAGTTCTCATCGGGATAAACGGCCAATAAACGCAGTCATTGATAAGGTAATTTTAATTTATTTCTAATTTTTTAATTTAAAAAAATTAAAATTTCAACCAGTAATCAGTTTATTAAATTACTCAAAGAAACCAGAGTTTTTTAACTCGTTTTACCTAGTGTGTTTTTTTCGTTGTTTATTGTCTGTTGGCGTTTATTTTTTAATTTTTACTGTATTTTCTGTTTGAATGTGAACCTTTGGTGGTACACGCCTAACATGTTAACCTGTAGGTCGCGGTCTATAGTGAGGTTGCAAAGCAAAGTTTAAGACCGTTGTATTTCAAAAACAAGATTTATATCTCAATTTAACTTTTACTTCTACGATTAAATTTTAATTTTTTTTACGAAGGAAACTTTAATG
The DNA here is from genome assembly GCA_000281935.1 of Mengenilla moldrzyki. Lineage (NCBI taxonomy): Eukaryota > Metazoa > Arthropoda > Insecta > Strepsiptera > Mengenillidae > Mengenilla > Mengenilla moldrzyki. The sequence continues at coordinate 23,566 of AGDA01071931.1, read as the reverse complement.
ATTTTATGATTTGAATTTGAACATTCATAACATAATAAATTACATCGGTAGTGGTGTAACTTTGCACAGAATAAAACCTAAATCGATTTATTTCGGGTGACGAAGAAATTAAGGTTATTAAATAGGGCCCACTGACGATGAAAATTTAAGAAGCTTTTATATAAATGATATTCACGTATTATTCATACGTGCGTTTAAAAATGTTTCTGTATAAATAGTTGTCATTAGCACTCAAACTCTTAGTTTTTTGTTTGGAAGGCTATGTTACGAGCATTCGAAGAACGCTCGATTTCTTTTTCTGTGAACGCAATATTTTAAACTGTATTACAATGTTTATTATTTTGTGATTAATTGATGTAGGTCGGCCTGTTCTTAATTATGTACTTTCGAAAATTTTCCGAATGCGCCTTTGACATCAAAAATCCATATAAATATACGCAGGTTTTCACTGTGTTATTCAGTACATTTCTGATCTTTGTACTCTTTAAAATAAAATAAAATAAAAATTTCATAAAACAAAAATTTCGAGTTACAATTGCATAACAGCTATATTAAAAGTTTTTAGCTATTTTTCATCACACATAATAATTACGAATCGTAATAAATTAAATTTTTTTATCAGGAAGATGAACGTGAATCAAAAGTTATAAAAGTTGGTGACTGGACCGAACATGTGAGTTCATCGGGTAAAAAATATTACTACAATTGCCGGACCGAAGTGTCACAGTGGGAAAAACCTCGCGAGTGGTTGGAACAAGAACGTGAATGTCGTGATCGAGAACGAGTACGAGAAAGAGACCGAGAACGGGATCGGGATAGATATCGAGATCGGGAAAGGGATAGGGACCGTGATAATAGGGATCGGGATCGAGATAGGGACAGAGACCGGGATCGAGATCGGTTCTATTATGGAAATAGTGCTAGTGCTAGTGAAAATGCGACAAGAACTAGAGATAGAAGAGGTAGAGATCGTGACCGTGATCGTGATCGCGAGCGTGACCGTGACAGAGATCGAGAACGGGATCGAGAACGGGATCGAGACCGGGATCGCAATAGAGAGCGAGACCGGGATCGTGACCGTGATCGAGATCGAGATAAGGATCGAAATGAGTCGCAAAGTGATGGGAAACATTCCAGTGTTCGATCGCAAGGGGGTGAAAATAATGCATCGGCGAAAACGAACGACAAAGTCACTAAGGCCAGTAGTAAAACCGATAACGTAGCTGATGCAAATCGAAGCTTAGTAAACGATGACTCACAAGTAAGCATTACAGTAGTGTAATGAAATTGATATATTATTACAAAATCTTGTGGGAAATTAAAAAATTATTTCAATGTACCTATGTATATTAATATACAGAGTTATTAAAAAACAGTGCAGACCTCAAACATTTCTTCCAAACTACAACATATAGGCACATGATTTTAACATTAATGGATAGAGAAAGCTTTACAATTATTTTGTGTTTCACATGGTATGCATTCAATAACTCGAGAGATAATTGTCCGGGGTAATGTATCTGGTGACTTGGGAAACAATCGTCGATAAAGTTAATCTGCTTGTTTTCTTCTAATCCACCATTTTGTATTTGTGTTATTCAAGTAACGTCGAACATGTTGAGAGAAATGAGGTGGGTTACCATCATGCACGAAGATGAAGCTACTTGACTCATCTTCATATTACTATCAATCGACAACGAATAATATCAGAAAAAATAATAGTCAATGTGACCGTCATTGGAATTCTTATCCGAGTAATAATAAATTGTATACTTTTCTGTTTCTATTAACGTTATAATTATGATTCTGTCTTTTGTAGCTTAGAAGAAATACATGTTTGAAATCTGCTTCTTCTCTTTCTGTATTTTTATGAATAAATCAGCCTTCCTAGTCTCTATAAATTAACATACAACATACTTTAAACTTCTAAAGTGACAGTTTAAAATTATAAAGTTTCTAAATGGTTTTAATTTAAATTACTTGACAGTTTTACCTTAGATAGACTCGGGCATGACATTTTTTCGTACCGAGTCTCGCTCAATCGAGTTTTGTTTCAAAATTTATTATAATAAATTTGTCTTAATAAATAGAGTCAAATAAAAAAACAAGTGACATTTTTAACCCCTATTTACAAAAAAATCCGACTTTAAGTGGTTAAGCATCGATAAATCTTAATTTGCTTGAATTTCTTGTGTATTTTATTTAGACGTTTCTTTTGTGTTCGATAACACTAAAAAACAAATTTCAGCTGTTCTTCACTTCAATATATATATTATTTGAAATGCCATATGACAATGTAAAACTGAAATGGTTTTAATGGAGACCTTAAGAAACAAGACTAACATGAATTTTTACTCTAATATTACAATGTTTCCAAATATTGAATCACTAAAATTAGAAAAAAAACAGTTCATTACATTAGAGTGTGGCAACGAATGTTAAAATCGATACACTGTGATTTCGTCTAGCTTGTCTCGTAATTGGGACATAATTTCCCGTTTTGATAGAGTAGCTTGAGACGATAAATTAAGTCTTGTTTTCAAAACCAAATGAGACGAGGTCTCGAATAATCTCGTCACATTTAACATCACTAATCGTCAGTCATTAAAAATTTTATAGATTTTTTTACAGTATAAGTATGACTACAATGTAAGCGTTTCATTGATTTTACAGTATTAAAGTCTCGTTATTCACCTCTAAAAAATTATCTCGTGATTAGTGTATTTTTGCGTTTAAATTTGAGAATATGTCTAATTGAATGTGAGTACTTAAAAAAATATTCCGCGATGACACTTGTTGATAGTTTCTTATTGATACAAAAGCCTTTTGTTGAATAAAGTTTCAATTGTGTAGTCATAAATCAATTGTTTTTTTTTTAATGTAAGGATATGGAAATATCGCCGAATGATAGTACACCAACGTCAGAAGTGTCAAGCGGCAGAACACCATTAACCACCTCAAAAGAGTCACAGGCTGGCCAGGCTTTAAGCACAGATGTACTAAATAGTTCAGCTGGCAATACACCAACGGCAGCCGGTCCAGTATTGCTGGCACAAGCGTTACCGCGATTGATTGCAAACCAGGCATCAGGTGCAAGTGCTAATTCATTAGAAAGTTCACCAGTTACGCGTATATTTACATCGAACCAATCAACACCTAATATTAATGAGAAAATGAATAAAGCGTCCACCCTAGAAGCAATACGTATTGATACTGGGATTGGGGTCGTCTGTAGTTCGGATTGTGTGCAAACGGCTCCAGGGTCTTTGCTTAGTTCCGATTTAGAATCCGGTTGTGGTGTTAATGCAGTTCCAGTCGATCCGCGAAAACGTAAATTTGCTTTAATTTCCTTATTGATTTCCTAATTTTAGACTTTTGATCTGTGGGGAATTTTCATTTTTAAAATATTAATCGATAATACTACGGTCGTATAGAATGAATTGAATATTCAATATGATTTTTGTCTGCCTACATATTACGTTTCAGGCAAAAAAACTAAGCTAACTTTTTTTATACTTTAACACAGGGATGAGCAACCTTTTTTATCAATGGGCCATTTTAAGTTTTAAATTTTTTTGACGAGCCGTACATAAAGTAACACTAATTAATAGTTTACAAAGCTTTATTCTTAGTAAACACTAGAGTGGATAAAGATAAAATTTAGAAAAAATCAAGATTTCATACACTAATTTTAATGCAAAATAAAACAAGAGAATAACAGAAAAATGAATATGTTTGAAATTTTTAATGTGATATTGGGCACTGTTTTGTCGATACAAGCTGATCAAAATCCGCCGTAACCGATGAAATAGCTACATGTACGCAGCTTTATAATCGTGTATCCCTCAGTCTTGATCAGTGGTCATTTTTGATTAATTTCATGATCGAAAATAATTGTTTGAATAAAAAGATCCAATATTACCTTTTTGACAATAATATTGCATTCATTTTTTTCAAGAAACACAATAATTTCTAAAATTTCTATTCGACAGCTAACAGAGATAAGCACAAACTTGCACAGACGCAGGGCGCTCGTATTTAATGTTTTAAAAAGTCATGAAAATATGTGAAGCTCGTCACAAAAATTGCTCCAGTTTAGTATGTACTACTATTTTATATTATAGATAATGTTATAGCGATATAATTATAGAAAAAAGTTGATAAATAAATTCAATTTTGGAAACCCTTAACGGGCCACATAAACATATTTAGCGGGTCATAAGTGGCCTGCGGGCCCCGTTTTGCTCATCTCTGCTTTAACAACTTTTCCGGTTTGAAAAAGAAATCCAAACGCTAATTTATTAAAAAAAGTTACAATACGTTGTAATATTTTAAAATTTATTAAATTTGAAAATTTATTGAATTTGTGTAATTTTAAATCAAAAAGTTCGTTTGATTTGCAATTATCACAAACAATGCACTTCATTCCCAAATGGCGAACACAAATTGACATTGGTTGAAAAATACAAAAGGAATATAAATTCGTCGCATCTAAGCTTAAAAATTTGAATTTTTAAACAATAGAATGATTAATATATACGCTGGCATCGTAAATCTGTACAGAAATCTTGAAGGCGGGTAAAAAGAATTCTGAATGATCTGTTAATTCTATACGCCCATGACTAATATTGAAATTTGATTTTCAGTTTGGGTTTCTATGGACCAGCATATAACAAAATATTAAAATGATTAGGAGTGTTTTTTTATTGATTAGTGTTATCGTTTAAATATTAGACATCGCTTTTTTTAGCTCTTTAAAATGTTTGTTAATATAAATCTACTGTTTAACAAATAATTTATTAAACTATTTTTATTTGTGTATTAAAAGTAATTTTTTGAATTTTATAGTTTGTAGTCCAACGTGCAGTACAAGCAGTTCAAATCAAATGCTAACGGTACAGGGTACGCAGAGAGTCCAAGCACCAACATTATCTCCTACATTGGCCAATTTTTACCGAGAAGATCTTACCGAACATATTAAAGATATTATAACCGACGAAATGGAGAAAGAAGTTGGTTTTTTAATACGTTTTTATTTAACGAATATAATTTATTTTTATTTTTTTAAGGCTGATAAATTGAGCGAAGAGGCATGCGTATTAATGAATAAACTCTTATCCGTATCTGCCGGTTTGAAAAATGCCCGCTCATTGGTACGCTGTGATGAAATCAAGTCGACACTGCAAGAGCAAAGGTTTGTTATTTTTTTAAAATTGTGCTAAGTATTTTCCTATTTTTGAATTTACTGCAAGTTTTTTTAATTATACAAATTTTTGCACAAACCTTGTTTTCCGTATTTTAAAAAAATATCTTCGTGTGTGTACCGGGTGTTCATCGAAAAACTGTACAAAAAAATTTCTTACTTAGAGAAAGTTATAGAGGACACATACGTTTATTAAGTATTTCAAGAACAAAATTGAATAGACAACTTTTTATGCAGGGAAAATTAATAGACTACCCGTAGGTAAAAGTAGTTTACGTTTGTCAGTCTAACAAGGAAGCTTTCCCAAGTGTCAGTCATCGACTTTTTTTCAAAATATTTTGGAAGAAAAAACTATGCTCTTTGTGGTCTAATTTGCTTAGGGGTGAGTTAGAAGAGTTAAAAGTAAATACGACCAGAGCGTAATAATTCATACATCAAAAGATAATCCTTTTGAAAAGTGACTTTTATACCATTTTACAGTTTTAAAAGATTTACAAAAAACTTAAACAGTTTTATATGGTTTGAGCGTATTTTGCCTCGAATTTAAAACAAAATTCTTTTTTCAGTTTTTTTTTTTTAGGTTTATAAAAAGCTTTTGACAATCATTAACGAATATATTTTCGTTTTATCACACACATGACTCTTCATTATACAACTAAATTTACGTCTTTTGTTAAAAATCGCTAAAATCAGGATCAAATTGGTTTTTTTTTTTCATTTCCCCGTAAAAAAACAAATGTTTCCAATTCTCAACATTAAATAATGTATATTCGACACAATCCGAATAATAACAAAAAACTTTATTATTTTTTTAATTTTTGCTTTTTTTAATATACTTTATACCTATGTAATTTAAGCAAAAAGGCTTAGTGATATTGATCTATTCATAATGTTGGAATACATTGTTTTTCAAATTTGTTTTAATGAAAATAAAATCAAATAAAATTTTTAATATTTTTTATATTTTGTTTTTATAGACTTCATTAATTTAATAAAGATTTAAATTTCGTTGAAAATTAAATTTTCATAATAAAAGAAACAAGAGACAAAAATCCAAGTTATAACTTTTTAAAAAATAATATTTAAAATACGTTTTATTTTATCACCATTTACATATGATAAATGCAGTTTCACCACAAATATCAGAAATTAAATTAAATTAATGCCTAATGCATAACTTGAAAGTGCGGTGAAATTTTGTGGCTTTTTTTCCTAAAAAATCACTTTTGCATTATACATACCCTAATTTATCATTAAATCTTGATGATGAAAACTGTTTATATATCAACGTGATCATACATAAACGGTGGTGTATTGTTATGATTTTCACTCGTAAAAGCTAACAAGTATATAGGCACAAAATTGAAAGAGTTGATGATCTTTTTTATAGAAAATTTAAAACAAAAAATAAAGAATAAGAGTGATCTTTTTTTTTAATAATACTTATAACATTTCGCCCTCAGTTTATATAATGAAAATTTAGTTTTCAATAAAAATTAATCTGTGTAATTAATGAAATCAATAAGAACAAAATTTAAAAAGCTAAAGGTGGCTACTTTACTTTTATTGTGCAGATTGTGCCAAAAAAAAACATTATTTTAGTTTTAAGAGTCACACATTTTTTGTTATACGGATAAAATTAAAAAAAGAAAAACAGTTTTGCTTTAGCGCCCTCTAATAAGAAGCATAAAATTAATTAGTTTTTTAATAAAGAGAGTTATGTATGTGATGGAGCAAAAATATATTGGTTTATATTTTGAGCAAATATACTTTTTAAAAACTGACAAGAAATCCCTTTTTAAAATTTCGTAGCAAAAGCTGTATAGCTTTTATAAAGGGCATTTTTCAAAAGACTTGGAAGACTTAATAAAGTATGTCTTCTATAACTGTCATTAAAAAGAAAATTTTTGTAAATACAGTTTTTCGATGAACACCCGGTATTTCTGTGTGTAAACCTTTTTTTTAATTACAGTCATTTTTTGTAATTGATTTTCATCTTAATTATAAGAATTCTCCAAACGTGAAAAAATTAGATAATGCCTATACGTATGTTTTCAGTTATTTTTTCATTTTTGAATAAACATCAACGTGATAATGAACTAGAGCAGGCATGGCTAAGTTTTTTTCCTTAGAGGGATTTATTCTATAAAATATTGTTCTCGGGTGACTATGAATATGTTACAAACTTTTGTTAGTTTTAAAAAAGTTGTTTTGTTTGATCAAAACATTTCATCTTAAACACTGAAGTTTATTTCAGGATCGTGCTTAAAAGTCATGTTATATTTTCATCTATACTTACATTTTCAAGCAAACAATTAAAATAAAACCAAATTATTTAATTTTAGTTTTGCGGGTTACGCACAAAACCTTTACGGTCGACCAATCGACCATTATCGACGTCTTAGTCACCCCTAAATTATAGCATGAATGAAATATGGCTTTTTATATTCTTAAATCATATCACGTTGAATATAAGGGCATTTTTAAAAAGAATGTCGTAACTTGATAAATTATCAAGTATTCATTTTATTATGTATCCAAATAATAAATGTACATGCTGTTAAAATCGTACAAAAGGTGATTAATAAAATTCATTAAGTAATATTATTTATTTTTTCTAGAATATTATTTTTGGCTCATCAAATATCGGCTCTAGAAGACTCCAAGCTACAAGCAACTTTATTATCCGACGACAAATGAATTCGGATTTTGATTGGATGCGTTTTTATCTGGAATATGAATAATTTGAGGCCATTTTTACAATGCCAAAGCAACTGTTTGACAAAGGCCGTTGTCAGTAAAAGCGGATCTGAGCTTAAAGGATGTTTGTCATTAGTTGCCGGATTTATAACAGTTGTTAGTGATTGAGAGGACAATGTTTGCAGAAAAGTTCAAGAGGCAGTTACTTTGTTCTGTTTTACTCTTGTGTCTGATTCGATCTCAAAACACCGCAAATCATGTTAAGGTGGATTCCCGAATCGTTAATTAATTTTCTGATCTTTTAGTCTAAAATTTGTATTGGACAATGCCTTTAAAATTAGGTAAAAAAAAACGTAATACTTAAACTAAGGTAAATTCAAAATATGATTTATAGACGATTACTATTTTCGTTGTAATGTTCTGTGAACGTTACATTTAATTTGTCTTGTTTTAAATCAATGAAAAAAGGAAATCGAATAAATAAACATATATCACTTTAAATTTTCAAATGTTTTATTTTGTTTGATTTGAAAGTGCACTCATATTTGTCCATTTACGTAAATCTCACATCTTCTGTCATCTATTTTCCACTTCCTATTCTTGATATAAATTTAGAACATGATATGTTTTCGAAAACAACATTAGTGTTAATAGGGAACTGAGTTTCGAGAATAGTCTTGCGTTGAAATAATGTTGTGTTGTGAATTTTTTCCATGTAACTTATTTAATTTGGAACTATGGACGAATGAAATGCATTGATCATACAATTGAAGTCCCAATTTGAACATTGTAGAGTTAGAACTTCGTGTTTTTTTTTAAAATGTATTGATTTTTTATTCGTTCATTGAAACATGGTTTTTTAAATTTCTATTACTGAAGCCGTGTCTCATACAGCCACTTTTGTTTTAAAGTTGTAATTAAAATGTTTTTTTTAACATTTATACGATCACTCATACGATGTTTTCATAATGAAAAAAGTCATACCAAATAATACAAGAAATAAAATCAACTAAAATAGTAATATGAGTAATAATCGGATGCCAAATTATTAAATAACGTTTTTTGGCGATTTTAAAAGAATCGAAACTGTACATTTTGATTTTAAACCGGGATGAATGAATGTTTACTCTCTTTTGTAATATCTAAGAAGCATAGGTGCAGTTTTAGCTGGAATATGACTATCCTTGTACCAAAACAAGTAGAAAGTTTTTTTTAATGTTATTAAATCAGTAAAAAAAATTATTCGTTGAAAATCTGAAAAATATTTAAAATTTTGTTTTAAAAAAACATTCTATTATTTATTTTGATTTTCTTAATAAGAATAAATCAAAAGCTGTTTTGAAAAATATTCTCCCAATAAGAATGCTGTTACGTTATAGCTATTTTAAATTTTCTCAACTTCTGTGTTTTGTGCAAGTTCGAGTAAGTTTTCCAAAAGATCTTAAGTTTTATTTTTTTATAATAATGTTTGCATGCATTCCTTGATGCTCCTCAAAGACAAAATCAATTTTAGTTTTTAATGGGTTCCATGAATGTCAGCAGGGCTATCAAGGTCCCGTGGATATTACTTTAAAAAGACCTGAGACTAAATGGATTAATATTTAAATCGGTGCAAAGTTTTCTAAAATTTTAGAAAAACTTCGGATAAATGAAAAGCAAGAACTTTTTTTTTTTATAATAAATTGCTATTTCTAAAAAACTTAACCTTTTATAATTATCAAAAATGCTTTATTAAATATTTTATTCGACTTGTATTGACTTAAGGTCAGTTTAATTGAGTTGAGATTTAGAAATGAGGTTTTTGATTCGTATTTAAACAATTGAACACATTGGGACACTTTTGTGATATTGAAAATAATAAACTTTTTTAGTTGTCTTGGTGAATTAGAATTCGCTGATTAGTAAAGGGATTTGTAATAAATAATTTTAAATTTTCTTTAATGCAAACATTTTATTTACTTTTATATTAAGTTGAGGTAAAGTTTCTATTGACCACCTACACATGTCCCGAAAATAAAATTGCGTCCTTTAAAAAATGCTAAGCTCATGTAACATTTCAATGGATTATTTATTTGAGTTATGTATTTTGGTAATTTTTGGTACATTGAGAAATTTCTATTTGTTTTCGATTTTTTGTGTTTTTAATGAGAAAGAGACATCTGTTTAAGTAGATTTAATTTAAAAAACTCTGTATTTAAGCACATTGAGTATTGAATGCGTTCAGAAATTCTCTTTTGTGTAAAAGAACGGTGTTTTTTAACGTTTGATATTCGGATTTACCATCAGTTTAAGTTAGGAAGTTAAAAAATTAGTATATGAAAATGTCACTGGGACTAGTTTGGTGGAAAAGCTTTCTGTATTACTTTGTGTTAATTTTAAGCAAAGCTACTTTATGTTGACTCCATACTTGATGAATTTTCTAATGCATCATGTATGCTTTAATGTATTTTGGTGGAACAAAATATTTCAAAGCAATTTCAGTTTGAAAATTCACCCACATTTTGCCAAAATGAGAAATATATTCAAATTTAAGTTTTGTTTTTACGTATCAAATCGGTAATTTTATTGAGATTTCGAATAGCACTAGAATTTGAAACTTTTCGAAGAAAATAACCTTTGTTGTAAAAATTAACTGAATTGCTTTGATTTTTTTATAACTGAAATCGAAATTTTGGTCGCCAAAATAAATATTTTGCGTGGCCAAATACTTTTTAAATAAAATTTTGGGGCTTATATTTTTCTACCATTAGAATAAAACGTATTTAAATAGTGAATTATCAAATCATTAATAAATATAATTTTTATGTCCAATTCAATTTTAGATAGACATAAGATTCGGTGATAACCTTTATTATTTTTATATTTCTATTTAGGGAAACATGTTTTTTTAGTGTTTTTTCTAAATTTACAATCTGTTGTATAATATTTAATGTTTTGTTTTCATTAAAGTAATTTTTTATTTTTATTGTAATATAAAAATGTTTAATAAAAATTAACTTTTTTGTATATAATTCAATTCATTTGTAAATTTTGGCATAGAAAATTGTATATAAAAGCTATTAAATTTATTATTTTGAATTTTTTTAAACGTTTGTAATTTTTAAATATTCTTACTTCAATTGCGGAGGAGTTAAACTTTGGGTTTGTTTCAAAAGTGAGCAGACCACTGACCGTTCAATTTGTAAATTTTAAAGAAATGTATGGAGAATGTTTTTGTCTATATACTGAAGTGAAGAAACTTTTACTAATGAAAGAAATATATGTAAATTTTATACTAGTATTAAAGGGTTTGGAAAAATGAAGAAAAAAACTGAGCGATCAGTGATCTGCTCACTTTTGAAACAAGCCCTTTGTTGATAAAAAAAGCACAAATCTTTATTTCGTTCATTGTTGATCAGAGATATAACTGTTTCGCAAGCAGAAACAACATTGGCATCTTATTACAGAATTTTACAAATGTCACAAAATGTGGTAAGAAATATCTTATTTTTACATTAAACGTATGTTTTGAAATGGTGACAGCTATATTTGATATTTCAATTGTTATTTTAACCAAAATTTATTTTTAAAGGTAAATCTTTAATTCGAACTAATTAATACACTTCATAAAAATAGAAGTTTTTAAAGCTAAAGATGATTAAAATGGTGTAAAAATCAAGTAATTCTTTTAGAAGCTTACTGTGTACTTTAAATTATTTGTATTATCAGCTCAAATTATTACTATTGTTATCGATCAAAGTAATGACTAATAACACTGCATCAAATAAAGTTTTTTGCTTCATGCTTGAAAACTAATACATAATTTCGAATTTATCTTGACATATTATGTAATGAAATTTTGTCTGCACTTTAGCAATTGAAAACTCGTACCGTGTTTTTCCGAAAACAAAATATCCTCCGAAAATAAGCCCTATCGTGTTCCAGAAGATGACATAACTGTAATTGTATAAATAATAAATATTAAATGAAAAACTATAAATATACTTTTATTTTGGCTCTCACCGAAATTAAGTTTTAGCGCGTATTTTGGACGAAAAAAAAGTAAGACATTGTCTTATTTTCGAAAAAACACGGCAGTTTTTGGTCAAAACTTTTGACCATCGGTCTAGTACACATTCTAGTTTTTTTGTGAGTCAAAAGCACTCTTCATAGAGGTATTTAAAATTTTATGCATATTGGTTTAGAACAGAAAATATGAAAAAAAAGATTACATACAAAAAAGAAAAGAATAAAAAACAATATGTATAAGTGAAGATTTTAACGCGAAATTTGACATGTTGGAACAAGTCATTAATTTACCTGAATATATTAGCGGGAGAATATTTGTATATAAATGAACACTTAAAATTATTAAGCGGACTGTGGTTGCTCACCAAAGACGTCTTTTAGACATTTAAAAGATGTCTTTGAGCAAAGCAGTAAAAAGGTGCTTTAGACCAGGGCTGTGGAGTCAGAGTTTACTGTTCTTTTCATACTATGGAGTCGAAGTTAGAGTCAGTTAATTTAAGAAGCCGGAGTTGGAGTCAGAGTCGTCAAATTTCTCATTGACTCCACAGTCTTAGTCCTAACAGCAGTATTATCTGTCACAATGCATATTTGATATTATTTTAAAATCTTCAATCAAATATTCACTCAAATTCAAAAATTCATTCAAAATTTAACCGTTATTAACAACATGAGTAAGATTAAAAGTCGGTTAAATTTTGATTTGAATTTTTAGCCTTAGTAGACGTTTCATTTATCTGTGGTTATTTATGTTGGTGTTTGGTAGACATGGCTCTAAAATGAATCAAATAGTGAAACAACCAGGAGTTTATGGTTATTTCAAAAATCAGTATCGAAATCGAAGTCGAAGTTAGAGTTAGCTAATTTTAGAACCCGGAGTCGGAGTTGGAGTCACCTAAGTTTAGAACCCGAAGTTGAAGTTGGAGTCGGAGGCAACTAATTTTAAACCTTGGAGTTGGAGTCAGAGCTTTTAAATTTTTCATTGACTCCACAGCCCAGCTTTAGACCTTTAAAAGGCATCTTGGTTTTTTAAAGATGCCTGATTAACGTCTTGGTCTTTTAAAGTGTTTTTTATTAAATTTTATTAAAACAAGAATCTTATTTCACAACTAGTTTACTCAAAATAACTGATATTTGCACATCGCTGTTATTGCGCACACGGTATGCATTCGGTCTCGAATGGGTTAAAAGTATTTGTTTCTTTTACCATCTCTTCAACAATTCAAAATTATAATAATTTTTTCATATAGTCATTATATAATAGAACCACATTTCTACGTGAAAACAAAATTAAAAAACAAGTGTAATTTCAATATCAAAATTTATTAGGCGTAATTTTTTTTAGGAATTTCTTGAACATATTCAAAAAAATTAATTTTTTTAAAAAGAACAGATTTTTGTATTTTACAAAAGAAATGATTTTTACAATAACAAGGCAGTTTTCCTTCTAAAAAACACTAGTGTAACAATTTCTTTTTAATTAAAAAATAAATTTTCCTTTGCTCATGATACACGTATTTAGAAAAATATATAAAGCACTCATTTTTAAAAACGTCAAATAATTAACATAAAATTTAATTGAAAAAAATCACTTCTTTACAAAACAATGCTTTTTAAATAAAATGTACAATAATTTATCGGGCTTAAAGATCTTCCTAATTTTATCTTGGCTTATTTCGCCGACTTGCTTTTAAAATACGTCGCTGATGAATTAGCGACGTGGATGCTGAGCCTGTACTTGGCGACGCCCTAAAAAGAAAGCGACATAATGTATTAAATGAATTCAGTATTTTAACACTTTTTTGTGACTAACCTGATACGCAACATGTTTTTTAAGATAATTTGATTGAAATTTTTGTTATCAACCTTGTTGGTAGAGGCTGCTATTTTAAAAAAATTAATGTTTTCGCAAGTTACTAAACAGAAACGAATAATGATGTTATTTTTTATAATATTGCCTTCCTGTTTAACATTTTTCAAACAAGATTTCTTTGTATTTTAGTATAGACATTTTAAAACTGAACTGGATACGCGCGTGGATCTAGTTACGTAAAAAATGTTTTTTGCAAACTTTTTTTTAGACAATAAATGTATTAAATTTACATTATTTTAAACTAACAAAAAGGTATTGAATAGTTATGCTTATGCAAAGTTAAATTCGTCAATCATTTTAATCTTAAAATTTTCTGAGCTTTGTCCCTGATAACGACTTTAAGAGACATTTAAGGACCATTTTTGGCGAGCAATGTGGTTATTTTTGGTTGCGATTCTGTTTTTTAACGAACTTGGTTGTAACCACAGAACAATTTTAGCTATTCGTTTGCAAGCGCGCGCTTGCAAACGTATATAGAATGAGAACTGACGTTGACTTCGTTTAGCGGCCCCCTTACGGAATCGCAGCATTTTTATTTCTCCGAAAGAGAAAAAAAATGTTGCTACCCCTTTCTCGCTTCGCTCTACATTTTTTTCCACTTCAACGGAATCGAACCCACGACACAATTGAACATAGGATTCTCATATACGCTGTTCTACCAACTAGAACACGGTCGCGCATTTTAAAGTAGGAAATAAAACACATATTTTTTTCATTTTGGCATTTAGCGCTCTGCGGAATTGATGCTTTTTTTCAGTGCGTGTATACGTCATGCTTACGTATACGTATACGTAATTGTAGCAACACGGAAAATATTTCCCCACCTGAGCTCTTATTCTATGTTAGCTGCGCAGCACACCATGCGTTGTTCTATGGTTGTAAACTTTTGTAAACACTTTTTCTATCTGTTATGAAAGGCTGAAAACGTTTGTAACGGTTTTTTAAAAATATTTGACGTGAGCGACTCACTGCTATCGTACGTTTTTCCTTGTGTTCTGCTTTAACTACAGAAAAGTAACCTAAAATAAATTACAATCACAATTTCAAGCGTTTTTTTAAAAAGCGAGCAGAACACAGACTTTCCTGCTCCGTGTTTCTAAAATTCAAATATTTAAAAACGAAAATGAAAATTAAATTTGTTCGCAAGAATATTTTAAATAACATTGGTTTCACCCGATTTGTAACTCAGATTAACCAAAAACAACCAGGTTGCTCACCAAATAGGTCTTATGTGTAATGACTATTCCTATATTTAATTATAAATTTACACTTCTACTTTTTTATTTGCTTTAAAAAGTCAAACACGACTCTTCAGCTTTAAATATCTAAATTAGTCTCATAACCTTATTTCAAGAGTGTAAGAAAATATATCTCTACTTACCTCATGATAAATTTTAGATATGTTTTGCATAGTTATTTTGAATTTATAATTAAAAGATGCGATTAAGATGAATTTTACATATTTGTTTCAAAAATCTTATAGAAAAAAATATAAAAATATAGTGAAAACAGAGATAAATTTCATAAATTACAAACGGAAAAAATAGTTGCGATTAAGTTAATCACTCAAAATTTAGTGCTGTAAAATATAAAAATTAATAATAATTACGTAAATTGAGGTGTTGAACCACCGGTAAAATTGAACACTTGTGGAAAACTTGAATTGAATGTAGGAAGCGACGATCCTTGATTTGATTGCTGATTTGCAGCTGATGAAAATGAAAAATTTGTCACCTAAATAATTTTTATTCGTAAAAAGAAATAAATTCAATAATTCATTTAAATTGTAATTTAACTATCCTGTCAACCAAGAATCCTCACAGTGATATCACTGTGATCCTTACAACTGTAAATTATCACTGTGAGGAATTTTTGAACACTCACTGTGATGTTTTAGTGATATTCACTGTGATATCACAGTAAGATTTATTTTAATCCCCATAACTGTGAATTATCACAGTGATACTACAGTAATATCACTGTGAAGTGTTTTTGAATCCTCACTGCGATAATTTAATGATCCTTACTGTGATACTACAGTAAGGTTTATTATGATTTACACATTTGTGAATTATCGCAGTGATATCACTATTACATCACTAAGATATTGCCTTGAGTTTAGATACGAGCTTCCTCACACCACAAAGTTATGAATTTTGCGAATTCCTTAACTGTATTCAAATCGAGGAATCTCAAAAACACAAATATTTTCTGGTCCAAGCCTTGGAATAAATAACTGTGAGTGTGACCTCACACCACAACCTCACTGTGATATTACTGTGAAATCACAGTGATATCACATTGTGAGAGTTATGTGAGTGAAATTTCACACTACAACTTCACTATGATATCACTGTGAGATCAGTGATTTTCTCACAGTAATCTTCCACGGTGGTTTCACTGTGAGAAATATTATTTTTACTTTATTCTCACATTTGGTTGACAGGGTAGGTAACTTTGGAGCATCAAGTTTGTAATCAAATGAATATCTTTCAGAAAAAATGACTTTTTTCATATATATTTAGTTGCTATACGTCTTTAGACTTGGTCCAAGGGGATATCTACATGCTAATGTCATAGAATTTTAATATTTTTTTATCTGAGACATTCTTGAAAAAATAAACAAAAAAAGTTTAGCCAAACGGCCCCCTCATAGAAATATCCCACTTTTTGGTCAATTAAACTACACATTAGGTCAGTGGTTCTTAACCTTTTTTTACTCGTGGTCCCCCCAAAATTGAGGTATTTTAATTTACGACCCCCAATTAACTATTTTATAATATTTTTTTGTCGTTTTTAACATATAAAAAATAATTAAAATATTATAATATATGATTACATATAGTTTTAGTAATAAATAAAATAAAATAAGTTAGGAACCCAAATTGCTCATGTTAATATGATTTTCGCTATTACATTTCTTCTGTTAAAAATTTTACGGCCCCCTGAAATCATTTCGCGGACCCTTAAGGGTCTATGGACCTCAGGTTAAGAAACACTACATTAGGTCACATACTATTCAACATATTTTAACTCTATAAAGTAGTGAGAAAACACTTAAAATTAGGTCCAAATTTTGAAGTCCCTGAGCCTATTTCAATTTGGAAATTTTTAGCAGGTTGAAAATACATTTAATAGTATTTGAAATTGTATTCATTTTATAAAAATCAGATAATAAGAACAAAATGAAAAAAAAATTAAACATGTACGTTTGAAGATTCCAGTGTGAAATTTGCCATGTTGGAATCAAGTCCCATTAATTTTGTTATACTAATGGATGAATATCTAATACAAATAGATGCTCAACGGATCGCATAAAATTGTTAAGTAGGCTTTAGTTGCTTATTCATGCTTTAATAAAGCTAACTTACTTGATTTGGTACGAATTGAAAACCGGTCGACGACGACGACGTTTGCGACGGCGCAGTCGGTGCCATGAAATTGAAACCAGGCATACTAGAAGCATTAGCAGCTGGTGTCGGTGCTGGCGCTGCAGGTGTTGTGGTTCCGAACAAGTTACTGCCGAGAGATGTACTTGATGAAAACATAGGCGTGGTTGTTTCTGGTTTAGCAGCTACCGCCTGACCGCTACCGAAACTGAAACCTGTAGACGCGACTCCGGCATTCGACCCAAAAATCGACGTTGGCTTGTTAATAGTGGAGTCGGTGTCGGCGCCTGCGCCGGACCCGAACTTCGATGTTGATCCAAACTGGAACGCTGGCTGAGAGCTGACCGTTGTCGTCGTGACGTCTGTTTTTGCGGCACCGAACAATGGGCTTGAGCCGAATGAAAAACCTGTCAACGCCGTCGTGTTAACAGCCGACGAAGGCGATACTGTAGCAGTAGTCGTGGGTGTACCAAATATAAATGCAGGTGGCTTCACTGCTGTTGATGATGATGTCGTCGAAGGTGATGGCGCAGCACTAAACCCAGAACCGAACGTTGAAAACGATGATGTAGTGGCGTCTTTAAATGTGCTTGCAAACGAACCAAACGCAGGCGCCGATGTGGTCGTGACCACGGCACTAGATACTGGTGTTGAAGTTGCATTAGTCATTCCAAAACCAAATCCTTTATTCATCGATTCACCTGTTTTCTGCTCATCAATGCTTCGTTTTTGTGCCGAACCGAAAATTGAACTAACTGGAGTCGTTGTTGACGTCGTAGTACTTGGTGCACCAAAAGTAAATATCGACGAGGATGGAGGTGGTGGCGGCGGCGGAGTTGGAGTTGAATCGGCAGATTTAGCAGCCTGGCCATTAGTAGCGCCCACAGCAGGACTTGAAAATAAGCCTGACACTGTTGATGATGGTACTGATACCGACACAGCTGTTGTAGATGCAGGCATCGTACTCGAGCCGAACTTGAAACCAGAAAATGACGAGAACGTTGGAGACGATGCCGTTGTTGAAATGATTGTTTGCGTTTGCCCGATAGTCAGAGGGCTAGTCGTCGTAATTGAAGTGCTGTTATCAGTGGTGTCAGTGGTGGAATTTGAGGTGGTAGTGGCTGCAGCGAATGTAGGTGGAGAAGATATCGGACTTGATCCAAAAACAAATAGGTTTTTATTTAATGCCGAAATCGTGGGTGCAGATGTAACAGTGTTGGTCGTAGTAACGTTAATGCTACTAGTTGTTGTAGATGTCGATTGGCTAGTTGTCACTGCGAAAACATTACCAAATAAACTAGTGGTTGATGGCACCGACGTCGTCGTCATCGTGGTTGATATTGTTGACTTTGCTATATCGATTGCTGGCGGTGCACAAATCGAAGTAGTCGGTGGACTACTGAACTTAAATGTCGGCATTGTAAACGGAGTTGTCTGTGATCCTAAATTAAAAACGTTATAGACTTATAATTAGTTACATTATTAACTTTTAAAATACTGTTACAATAACTCCCTTATCCTCTTTATTACTTCTGATTACTAGAAAAAAAAAAAAACTCATTTTCTGTGTGTATATATATACTCTTCTTTTGTTTTATAGGGGCTTACATTTCACAACTTTACCCTACAAGTTTTTTAATGATAACAAAAATTTTTTAAAAATATATTTTAAATAATTTTTCAATTTTTTTTATGCTATTAAACAATACCATATTGATAAATGTCTTATTCTATATCGTAAAAAGCACTAAAAATTTTGAATTTAAATTTAATTATTTTAATATGATATATATTCCGCATTTTTTGTTCTATGTGAGACAGCGTTACTGCTAACGAAATTCAAAATGTGATAATATTTAAATTCAAATAGTAACGTTAAAGGTTTTAGAAGAAAAATTCAAATATACAATTTAAAAAATGGCGAAACAGGCTGTTTCAATTGAAAACAACACATTTAATACTCGTAAAAAGAACTTATACGTGCAACAAGGTTCTTATTTTTTAGTTAGATCAATTAAATTTTCTAGTGTTTTTTTATAAAATTGACGGAATTTTTTATTTTTTCTACATATTAAATTTGAGATTTTAAAGGACTTAATTAATTAACGATTTTTAACACTTTAGTTTATTCATAGACAACACAGATTGGCCGACTTCTGGTGGTTTACCTAGTTTTGAAAAAAAGATAGTACTGTTCTTATATTCGTTGTGACAAACAAAGTTTTTTGTGACATTTTTATGAAAAGTTTTACAATTTTTTAATGATGTGGCAATAGCATTTAGTTTTCCACTAAAACATTCCATCACCGTTTTCACTTGACCAATTTAAATATTTAGTGAAATTATTTTATAAAACAGAGTCAACCAATCTGCACTGACTTTGACTGTACTGTGACATTAAAAATCACATACCGAATGAAAATGTTGAACTGGCCGTAGTAACGGCTGGTAACGGCTTTGAATTTGATACTAAACTTGTGGTTGATGTATCAGCCACTGGTGTAGACGTAGTAACTGTCACCGTCGATGACAACGATGACACCTCGATTTGCGAACTACTATTCGACACGGGAAATCCAAACGATGGCGTCACTGTAATCGTACCAGTGGTCACCATTGTCGTCACAGCCGTCGGAATAACCAGTCCTGATGATCTAACAGCCGCATCTGAATTGCTATTGTCAACAACTCCACTACCACTACTACTACTCACTGTACTACTACTAACAACCCCGTTTCCATTTTCGGTGAAATTTCGTACTGCAACATTCGACTTTGTATGTGATGTTGTGGTCGTCGATGAGATAGCGCTATCCGAACTCGTTGCGCGAAACAATTCGATTTTCGGTGTCAAGGCTCTAGACAAAAATGGTGACAATCGGACGCGATTTCGAGGCGCAAGTGGTAACGCTGTTGTTGCCTTATTGGCCTCTTCATCCTTTGCCTTTAAATCAAAAGTCGCTCTACTTTCAACTTGAGCAGTCGTCTTGACTGGTAACTCGTCCGGCATGCGGCACGAAAAGCACTTACGCACATTACCGTATGTAAAAACTTCTTTACCGCATTCGGTGCATGTAATCGGTTTGATTTTTACATTATCACTATCACTAGTAACAAATCCAGTTTTCAGTCGTTTACCAGTATTAACACTACTAGCTTCGCGCACAGATCCACAAGCGGCGCAATTACTGTCTGTGTTTAAGTTTCGAATTAAACACGTGTTGCATTCCCACCGTTCCGGTTTTTCAACTGGAATCGATTTTTCATTTGTACACGACTCTTCCGTCATTTTAGAAATAACATTATCAGTATCAGAAATAAACTTACCAGCAACACAGCCATCTTTAATTACAACCGGTTTGTCGAACTTGTACGACTTTAAAACCGGTGTTGGCGTCAATGTAGACGACAAACTATTCAGTACTTTTGGTCGATCGAAGCAAAATTCATTTGAACACGGCTGAGTATCAGATTTCGACACTGCTGGCAATCCTGAAGATGCCGTCGTAACTGGCGTCAAAGTGAAACTCGGCAAAGTGGTAATGGGAAGAGGAACGTTCGGTAACGCAGGCGCAGTCGTGGCAACTATGGCATCTGCACGTGCCATTGCCGATGGCCGTGCAGTTGTAATTTTGTTTTTCATCTTTAAGGAGAATTTAGCAGCAGGCGCCTCTGTAGCTTCCGGCAACTGATACTGTTCCTCATTCAGCTTCGAACTTGAACTGTTCGCCAATTGCCGCAAACTCTCTGTGCTGTCCTGTAACTGACGACGCAGTTTGATCTTTAAGAACTCGTTCACAACCGGCATTTGTAACGCTTGTGTCGGCAGGCGCGACTGTGACGATGACTCTGGCGTCTGCACCAGTGCACGCGAATATGGTTTATTCTTGTGCGCGCGCACGCGGTTTTCACTAGGAGTACCGGAAGCCGCTTGATACGACTCCATAACGCTTAGTAATCGTTGCGCCGTCTTGCTCAGCGATACTGTCGTCGAAGTCGATACAGTTGTAGTTGTTGGCCGTAATTTTACATAGTTCTGCGAACGCGGAATGTTCGTGTGCTGGTATGCGGCTGCGCCGCCGTATGTCGTTGGACCCGAGTAAAATGGTGACCAATGCGACGTTCGCAACGTTTGCGACGACGTCGACATCGATAATGGAGACGCAGCAGTTCGACTTGCTGTCGAACAGCTAGAACCAGACCGGTCCGACCGTGCTGGACTGTCGATTGCGCGAATACCGCTTCTCGTACCGAAAACACCTTGTTTACCAACCGTCGTCGGCGTCGATGCTTGTAGTGGCGTCGAACGATTTGTTATCAACGGCGACTCTACTTGTGATAGTCGTTTTACAGAGTCGGTTCGATAACAGCGCGGTGATTCGACAACAGTGTTAAAATCAGTCACGGTCGATACATCATCCACGTTGTTATTTATTAAGTTATCGGCCGCATCCGCAGCTGCAGATGCCGTCATAGCAACGCTGTAACCACCGTTTAAATGGCCACTGCCAGTACCGAATTTGACACGCTTCGAGGAAGGCGCCTGAAGCAAATCGTATGAATCATTTACTAATGTGTGCGCATGTTCCTGCACATTTGATTCTCCGCTTACGTCATCGGCCCGTAATCGTCTATCGTCTGTGTTAAATAGTTTCGCTATCGGCTCCAAAAATGTTGACACTTTGTTCATAAATTTATCAACCACCGACTAAAAAGTTTAATAAAAATGTAATCAATTTTATGTTGAGAAATAAAGTTCCTAAAACCGTAATTCCCATGGGGCGCCTAAAATTCACTGTAATTATTTGGACCGTCTGCGAAACCATTAGTATAAAATAATCAAATTATGCTTAATTTCGTAGACTGTGGAATAGGTTAAAGCAGTTTTTAGTGGTTTTAAGAGTGACCAATTTTATGATTTGAGAAGAGGACATAGATCACTCTTAACCATACTTTTTATAGTAGTATCTTTAGCCCTGTTCAGAAATCATTTGTTAGTTTAGGATTAAATATTATAAGTTCTTTTGATTTCTGCTATGCACATAAGCTACTTTTTTGGTGGGATTGTCAATTCGGTAACTGTTGAGAAAATCGATTGGTCACATTTCCTTATGAAAATTGATAGCGCTTCTCTATTCCTTATATAAAAGATTAACGTTTTCGTTTAAAATAATTTTACAATTCTTATTTCATTTCGAGTAATTAAAAAACCATTACTAAAAAGATTTATCTACTATACTTATTTGTTTTGCAGTTATCGTCAAAAATTTAAAAAATACAAGATTTTTTTTGAAAGTTTTGTAGGCAGTTTTGTTAAAAAACGCCACCATTTTTGTTTTATCAGCTTATTAACTTAAAAGTAAATAGATTTAAAATTTAAAAATAGTAATCTGTGCAATCTAAGTATTCTGTGTTTAGGCGAAATGATATTGGCTTACATTTTGCACAATTAACATGTTCCTTACCAAGTAGTTTTTTGATGACTTTCCGTTCTGATCGTATGAAGCGTATACGACCTACGATTAAATGACGACATCAGCAGTAGTACTAAGATGTTCATAATTGATTAAATAATGAATTTTTAAAAATTCTTTATTTTACAATTATAATACCAAGTAGCTTGAACAGAAAGTTCAGAGTGGGGCGTATACGCTCCGCGCGACAGGGAATGTGTTAAACAAAAGATTTATTTCAATCCAAATTTAAAAACATTGATTATTTTTACAAAAAGATTCTTACGTTAATTTTCTGCTTAATAACTTTCATGAGTTTAATAATGACATTACATTCAAAAAACGATTTTTTCTGAATTTTAAACAAGTTCACATCCAGTCCTGAAAGCCCATCACGAACACTCTATTCTATGTGAAACACAGGTTCTTAACCAAAATACTGGATGACATTTTCAAAAAGCGGTTTTTTTGAATTATAAATTTTTTTACCTCGCCCCTGAATATCAAAACCCGTGAATTTTATTTGATGTAAAACACATATTTTTAACCAAAATACTGAATGATTCCACCAAAAAACAATTTTTTAAATAATTAAAAATTCTACTCCCTACCCTAAAAACACAATCCATGTGCCTTATTATAAGTAATGAACATGCATCAACATTAAAAAAATATTGCAAAAAATAGGTTTTTAATTTTTGAAAAATTTTACCCCCTTTCCATCCCTAAAAATCCTCTCCGGGTAAATCAAAGTATTGCTTTTCCCTCTTTTTCCCCTCCGATTTAAGTTCATGGAGTTATCACCTTTAAAACTTGACTATTTTTGGCATATTTTGAAGTATTTGACGCGATATCGCGTCAACGGGCGCAAATGTGTTAAAAATATGTTTTAGAATTCCTTTTTTTCTTTTTCAAAAAAACGTTTTAGTTTAAATATAAACTC
>AGDA01071926.1:0-14344 GCA_000281935.1 Mengenilla moldrzyki | reverse complement strand
AATTAAAAAAAAAACAAATTTTAGCTAATGTACATTACTTTTTAATATCATGTGAAAAAATTAATCCGAATCGATAACAACTATTAAATTATGTAATTAATTTTTATTACAGAGTTTATTACGTTTTTAACTTATTCACAAGAGTTTTTAAAACTGTTTTAAGTATCTATTTTGCAGTCTATTTTTTGAGATTCTTTAAATTAATATAACTATAAGAATACAATAGATATTCCAGATACTAAACTAACGACTTAAGATTTACAACCTTATGTTTTGAATCTAACTTACACTCTTTATATTTCAAAATCTTATGAAAAATAAATAGTTTATTTATGTTTTAAAAAATAAAAAGAATTATAGTCTTCTTAATTGAGATTTCTTAATAAAAAAATACACATATGTTGATATTAAATAGTATTTTTTTAAGTTTTAAACTTTTTTAAATATATTTACAAATTAAAAAAATTTAAAATGATTTAATTTTAAAGTTAAAGTATTTCCCGCTCTATATATATTAAAAAATTTAATATAGAATACAATTTAACAGGAATAAAATTAATAAGTTTACTAAAAATTAATGTTTACAAAATACACTCAGTAGCATGCTGTGTGCAGCCAGTCTAAAATTGTGTAATTACTAAATGGTTCAAAATTAAACGCCTTCAAAAAGTGTTACAGCTATTTTTTTAAAAAAACATTTCTTAATATATGTGTACATAATTAATTTTTTTAATATACGATAGATTAATTAGTTATATTTTTTGCAACATTTTACAAACCGTACAAAATTGGTTTTTGATATCAAAATCGGGTCAAAGATATATTTTTTTTAATGAAAAATTATTATTTTTTTAAAAAAAAAATGAAATCACTTTTTTTATTATTTTTATAGAACTATTTCGATAAATGAATTAATACAGTTTATTTGTTTACCACAGTTTTGTGTTTCGCAATGTTTATTAACAAGGCATAAATACGATTTATTATTATTTTTTAAATCGAATCCTCAAAACAAACAATAAATCGAATAATCGCGTAAAAAAGGTTAAGGCGAAATAAGTCATCGGTTCCGTTCTGTAATTAATTTCACTTTATGAATTTTTTCACAGTGGTTCGATTTTTTATATCCTGGCATTCATGCAATTTCAACAATTAAAAAACCTCTAACCTTTTTTTAAAATATTGTTCTTTATGTAAAGGAAATTATGATGAATATGTAAAAAAAATAATTTAAATTATTGATGTAAAAATCATTTGGGAATTTTATTTTATTATCATTCAGTTTTTTTGGGACTGATGCAATAAAACCCGACACAAATATTGTTCCTTGTTTATTATTATTATTGCTAATAATAAAATTAGGGAACTGAGGGAACTAAAAGTAAATTTATTTACGGTCATTATAGGACTATGTCGTGCTACTGAGCCTAGATGAGCCTAAATTTTATATAACTGGTTTTTAATTTTAAATAAAAAACTCCCCTTGCCCGATTCTTAAACGCAAACTTGCACATACACAGAGAGAAGAACATTGTGCAAAAATTGAAAATGAAATGAAAAGACAACTTTTCTATTTTTCCAGAAGAGCGAAAACATCATCAAGCTGTTACACGTAAAACATGTGGTTTTGGCAGAATATAAAGTCATATTGGTGGTGTGTTTCGGTTTTGGCGAAATACGTGTACCCTTGTTTTTAATTTACTCTTGTTTCATTTAAAATAAAATTCGTTTGTATTTTCAAAAAAAAAATTATATTATTGATTTCATTTATGGAAAACTCATCGTGAAAACACGAAAGAAAATTCCTTTGTGAATTAAGTTTTTTATACTCGACCGTAATGATGTTGATGGTAAAATAACTTTTTACATACATGTGAAAAAGGGTAGGTTTTTTATTAACGATAAAAAAAAATTGATGAGTGAAAATATGAAAAATTCCAAATTTTCTATTTCATTTCATTCTCTATTCTGTTTTGTTCTGATCTCGTTTTTCTTATTTTATTATTATATTTTTATTAAATGACACTAAAGAAACGTCATGAAGGGTTTTCGGCAAGCACGATGATTTCGGCTCGATGTCATATCATTTATCATCAAAGTCGATTTCGCTTTTCAAACGGGGGTGAATAAAAAACGCGTGACCAAAAACTAAATCTTGTTCTCCCCTTAAAAAACGCGCACAGATAAATATACGTATATTAATAAATTCATGAAAAATAAGCCCAAATTTTGACTCGATGATTTACCACACGTTGAAATTGTTTAAATGTTTCGGCCATATTTTGCGGATAGGTCGATCGAAGTAATGGAAAAATGAACATGTTGCACACACATACGAAGAAATAGGATTTAAGAAATTATTAAATGGTTTGTTATCCCCTTGAGTTTTAAAAAATTCATTTATAGACAATCTGCAATCTTCCCTGGAACAGAGCAAGTGAACTGTTTTCAGTGCACATACGTTTCACCCACAGAATGATTTTAATAAAAGTCCGTTCTTAAAATATTGCATCATAAGTTTGTCGTAATTTTTATGAAAAATAGTATTCGAAGTCGTCAACACACTCACACAAATACATCATGTAGTAAATAATTTTTAAAATATTAAAAAGTAGGCTTCGCCAAGGCCTAAATGTGACATCATTCTGGATGAATATTTACACTTGTGCGAGTTGCAATAGGAAAATTTCAAAAAGACACTTTTCGCTACAAATAAACATGAGTACGGTAGGAAAAGTTACTGGTTGAGGAAAAGGTTCGTATGTAGCCTTGTTGACACCAAAAATTTCAACTTGATCACCTCAACACGTGCCTTGTGCATAGTTCGGAGACTTATTCGCATATCTCTCACTTGCTATCCCATCAAATAGCCTTTTACTATTTCCTATCGGAAAACAATTTCACGTGACCGGACAATTTTAAAACTAACGTTTCTAACGTTCTAACGTTCTAACGCTCTAACGTTTATTTTCTAATCAGTTGCTTACACGGGAAAACCGAGAAATTTATATACTTTAAGAAAATAGAAAACATCAAAACGCAATTAATAGTAGTAGTACTATAAACGCTAACGATCCATTAAATTTTGACAGGTGTATTTATTTTTATCGGGGAAAAAGAAATAATAATAAATATTGGACTTAATCAAAAAATTGAACTAGACCGTCCATTCCAACACCACACATATACACAGTGCTGTAGCCAGTCAGGTTAGGACAAATGCACTTGTTGCTGTCTCATGTTTTAAAAAAAAGAAAATGAAAATAAAATGCACTTTGAAAATTTATTTTTTGAATGCAACCGGTTTTCCTTCATTATTTATTTTTTAAACTAAACAAGAGAGAAAAATGTAGGCTTTTGTGAATATTTATTTTGAAAAGAAAAATTCGAAAGTAATTTATAAAATCATAAAAAAATCATAAAATTGAATTTGTTTAATAATAAAAAACAAATCAAGAAGATATTATTTTAGAAAAATTACAGATTTTTTATTTTCTAAAAGTTTTTTTTATTTAAAAAAAAAACAAACAAACAAACAGTGTAATATTTATGTAAATTTTAAAATTACCATAAAAAGTCGTATAAATTATTATTATTATTAGGTCAAGTTCAATTGAGTAAAGTTGCTATATACACGATTGTGTGTTGACAAACCCCTTTTTAGTTAAAGAATTTACAAAGACGTTAATAAAGTAGTAAATTTAGCGCTTAATTACTTTTTCATCTTCTTCGATGGGTATATAAATCAAGCGGTTTTTCTACAACCCTTTTCGCACTCATCGCGAAATATTGTATCGACAAAGGGTTGTGTATAATTTCCATTCGGAATGAAATCAAAAAAGCTCATTTCGTTTGGGGGCTTTTTCTTTTATATTCACAATAATATTTATCTGTTATTTTCTGTGACTTTCGGCGAAATTAAGCTCGTTTTCAAATTAACAATTTAATTCATCTTTTTTTCTTCGGCGTTGAAATAAAACAAGACAAAAATTGTTTTTTACACGTTTTTTTTTAAATTTATTTATTTTTAGCAAAACAAAGAAATTTTTTAGATGAGTATTTCGATGCGGTTGACAAAAATTACTAAAAAACCACTTTCCGATACAAATATAAAAGTGTAATTATATCTGGAACGATAATCTTTAATTTTATTCTTCAGAAAATTTTGACATAACTTATGTCCATTATTCGAACTTAACAATTTCGAGTAAATAGTTCGAATATTTTCTTGAAAAAGTAATAGCGAAATTCGCCGCATCCTATGTCACATTTCAATTAAATTTACGACCAAATTTAAAATTTTTTTATATTTTTGAAATTTTTTTGAAAAAAACAAAACAAAACAAAATAAAAAGAAAACAAACCGCACAGAATCTCGTTAAGGAACTTTTTAAATTTCGAAGAGTCTCTTGTGCATAAATTTTATTTCTTTTTTCGCATAAAAAGCAAAAAAAAAACACGTAAAAAACTTAAAATTGCTCTCCCCCGTTTTGTGCATTTTCTCCCATTCGCGATTTCCCTTAAGAAAAATTAATTGAATCTTTGCGCACGATTTTCATATTATAAACTAATTGGAAGAATTCAAAAAAATTATATTCAAATTCACCTAGTTCAAAAACTACTTGTATAACAAAGTTCGAAAAATGAACGTAACAGATATAAAATGTACATAAAAAGTCATATATTTTTTTACTATTTTTTTATGTATCGTAGCAGTTTTTCCGTTTTTCCTTTTTTAAGGGTTTAAACTTGAACTTTTTGCCACAGACGGCTGAGATATTGCCGCACGATCAATATTTGAATATATTGACGTATCCAAGAAGCATTTACGAATATCTCTAGGCTTTAATGAGATTCTACTTTAATGTGTACTCTGTTTTCCTTTGAAATTTACGTGTTTCACTCAATGCTTACGAAGATTTATTTAAGATGAAAAAATGGAATAAAATATGTAAAAAAGACGAAGCGATTTTAAATGAACAAAATACTGAATGAACGTTTATTATGAATGAAAAATAAAGAAGGAAGAAAAAAACGTGACCAAATCAATGTAAAAGCTTTTTTCCCGTTTGAAAATTTTCTTTTTTTATACGTATTTTCCAAGTCCATCCAGTCCATATATCATCTAGTCCCATAACAAACGTCGAGCATTGAATTTCCCACAATTGCTTCTAATACAGATTTATTGTGACGTATATTATTCGAATTATTTCATTTTTTCGTTTTTTCGTTTTTTTTGTTTCATTTTTTTTTTCGCAACTAATATAAAAAATTAATTGGCTTACCACACCACTGTCATTTCAAATTTATTAGAACTTTTCGCTAAGACTTTGTTGACACGTAAAAAATTTTGCCACTGTCACAACGGGGATTTTCACTATTGCTATTCAATAATTTACGCAATTGCATATGAGAGAACAAAACCAATAATAAAAAAGTGCACTTTTTAAAGCTTCACTATAAAAAAACTCATATTGTAAGAGAAAAATTTATAACAAGTTATTGCTTTCAATTCCCCGTTGGAAAACGGAATGAAATGGATGAAAAATTGTACAAATTTTTCAAAGAGAATTTATTTTGTTCTAAAAGGAAAAAAGGGAGCAGTGTTTTAATAAATAAGTTTTTCACGCTTTTTTTAGGGACCATTCTAATTTTTTAGTGAGTAATTTTAATTAGTTTTTACGTCGAACACTTATTATCGTAAGAAAACTCGATATTCAATAATAAAAAAACGTAGGGAGAATGTGTTTCAGTTTGCAATTTTCCGGTTTTCTTTTTAACGTGATCTGAATGTGATATTTTCTTTAATTTTTATCCCTTAAAAAATAACGGATAAGAAGATAAAGGAAACGACAAAAAGAAAAATACAATTTTCCTTTTATTATTATTATTATTATTTTAAATACTGAATTGTTTTGTTTTTTTCAAAGTAACGTTAAATTTTATTTTTATTACTGTTTAATGATGATTTAACATTTTATTACTAAAATTTAAATAAAAGCCTTCAAATTTAACTTCTGGAATACTCATGGTGCATTTGGTAAATTAATACTTGGCGTACACTTACTATTTTCAGTATTGTCTCCGTTTTGATGGACGTTGTGCAAATTCCAAATCTGACACCGCTTTTCCGAACATTAAATCTCTTAATACAATATAAGCGAAAGTTTTTCCTGAAAACACTAATCCCAGCATAAATACAGGACGAAATTTTTCGTTCCGGGTTCCCGTTTTTTTTTTTTCACAATTCCTGGCTTAAAAAGACGAGGAATTTTTTTTTATTGAAGCTGCGAAAAAAACGATTGTTATAATGATATTGCATTGCATATATATCTACTTGATATCTCACCCTATTTTTAATCAATCTTTAAGTAGGCAATAGGGAAATAAAAATATATTCGCCGCGGGATGACTTTTATATGCCAAAAAAATATTCGTATTTTCCTGGAATTTTTCTTTTTTTTTTAATATTATTGTCTCTCGAATGCTCAATGAAAAGCAATGATCGGTTAAATTGCAGTAATTTTCCGGCATTATTTAAATACGTTGACAAAGAGGGGAAAGCGGACCAAAAAAGACGAACGTGTACTTAATGTATGTGTGTATGCAAAATAGGGTAAATAAAAAGCCCCTAATGTCTATCTATCTTTTGCACAAAAAAGCTAACGTACTTCGTATTAAAAAAACAACAATTAGATAAGGCACGAAACATTAAACTTGCATAAAATCCTTTAATTTTATTTTTTACTATATTGTACTAAGAATTGTACGAGAGAGAAATTTTTAATGAATTCTAATATATTAAAAGTTTTTATTTATTAAAAAAACTCTTGAAATTAACAGGGCTAATAAAATTTAAATTAGATCAATGGACATTTTTAACATTTCAACTTCAATAAAACTAGATCCTTATTTATAAAAGCTATTAGTTTCACTTATTAAATTTTTTTCATATTAATGTCACATCACTTTATTCTACATTTTAACAACATGTATACAAAATAAAAAATCGTTTGAAAAAAGTCACTATGGCTGACCTTCTCCAACAAGGCTCTACTCGGGTATCAGGCAGTGATCATTTGGCTATTCGAATCTTACTAGTTGTATACATGTATAGCTTAACTTGAATTAAACTCAACACACTTTAAACTTTAGTTTAGCACTACCGTACAAGAATCTAAAGATTAATGCAGTCAAATGTGTTCTGTTATAATCCCTATGGATAATATACTGTTAGTAATTCTAAACCAATATTCCTGAAGGTGTCTGTATTACGATAAGTAATAGAAAACGGCTTTCTCAGTAATCCTCTTAGTGAAGGAATCTTGGCTTACGAAAGCTGGGTTATAAGCACACTCATCCCATTAATATAACGACTGAACTACGTCCATTTCACTTAACCTAAGCAATAAGCTAGTAGCCAGTAAGCCATTAGAGTCTCATTAGTTGTACGTATGTATAACTTAGCTTGAACCAAGCACCTCAGTTTTTAATCCTTAGTCCGATTTCACCATATTAGAAAAAGATATCTTCTAATTACAAAAAATATTTAAATTTTTAATACTAGTTTCAAAAGACGTAAAGTTCTAAAATTAACTTAATTATATTATCTTTTTATCGAAAGTACATCTAAAATACTGTCTTAAGATTCCTATTAATTAATACGAAAAAGTTTGAAATTTAATTTAATTTATGATTTACTTTAGATACTATTTAAACAGAAACTGTCACACGGATGCTTTTTAAGAAAATGATGCGACTCTTAAATTTTTTGAAACACTTGTTTTAATTTAAAGCATTGGATTTAATAAATTATTGTTTTTTATAAATTAGGAGTTTTATTGTTGATATTTAGATAAAATTGTTGTTTGATCTCTTTTAATTTAAAAAAATTAAAATGTTTATAATTTAAACAAAAAATAAGTAATTTAAATAATATTTAATTATATTGAGATATATTTGAATAGTGGAGATGAAAACATTCGAGGAACACTAACTTATTTTGTGCAAAACAGTTTTCGATTTATAAAAAGGTAGAATTTTCACATTTTCCTTAATGTTCCAGTATGCAAAACAAAAAAGAATCCTTGAAGCGATCCGTTGACTTGACATTTCACGAAAATCGACTTTTATGTGCCCTTTTATGTGAACAGTGCAAAAAAATCAAATAAAATAAACGAAAATTGACTGAAAATAACCCAACGGGATTACAATTTACGAATGTAAAAACGGACTTTATTATTATATGTTTACTTAACACTTTCTCTGTTTCTTTTTGCTATAAATTTTCCCCCTGAGTTTTAAACGGTCTAAAAAGCTCCCAATATTTCTCTCTATTTACTCATTTCGATAAAATTAATTTAATTTGCTACAATACAGATTTTTACCCGTCAGTGTATCAAAAAACTTTTTCTTATCTCATAAATAAGGTCGATGTTCTACTTTAAAACACTTTTGTCGATTCATATAGGTTCGTTTAACGTTTAAACTTTTCATTTGATTAAATATTGATATTTCTAAGTTTCATTTAACAATTTAAAAAAATATATAAATTAATAATGAATTTATCGATAATTTCCCAAATGCGACTTTATTTTACATGGTTAAACACTGTAAAATGACTGATGGAAGTAACCTATCTTATAAATTATTAAAATAATACAAAGTGGGAAATATTCCTGTACGAAAATTATAGAAAATGACGGATCATATTGTGAAATCTTAATCAAAACTGCCGAATTTCGTTGATTTTATTATACGATGAATTGGTAAAACATAAGAGTAATATAAATTGAGTAACTCACTAGTAACATTAAAGTGTTCTTGAACGAGTTGTTGTTGAACACTTTTTCGTATCAACCCATCCCAAACATTACTGCATTTTAAGCTCCATTAAATTTTTGAACGCCTCTTCAGCCGGTTTTGGCATTCCATTTAATTTAATAGCATCTTGTTGGCTTATTTAGTAACTTGCTTTCTCATTTAATATCCTGTAACTTATCTAATACACTGTTTGTTGTTTTTTTTAGTGCTCTGAATGACTACTAATGAACCTTAATGTTAGTAAATAAATTTTGAATGATATTTTTTAAATAAATTAGCACTCGTTGGAATGAAAATAATAGTTTTAACTGTACGAATTTTATTCGAAAATAATGTGATCTTCCTTTTGTAATATTTAAGAAAATCCAGCTTCCAATTTTACAAGTTTCTAAGCAAATTTTCATGAAAATTTAATTAGAGTATACGGCAATGAAATATAAGGTGAATAATAATAAATTAACCTCGATTAACGATGATCGAATTCTGAATAGTAATCAGTCAGTTTGAAACAGCAACATACTAGTTCATAATATACTCTTTAGTTCTGGTGTACAAAATCGTCTATACTTACAGTATATAATGAAGTTTCAGGATTGTAGATATCAAATTACCAATAATTGTTTAATTTTTATCTTTTACAACAATTATTCAGAAGTTTTTGAACGATGACTGTATTTAAAAAATTAATTATTTATTGTTCATTTTAAAAAACGTTTATATTAAAACAAACATTAAAATAGAAAATAATTTCTGCTCACTTTTAAAAGACATCTATTGTAATATTATGAAAAGAGACGTTATGAATGAAGAGGGCACGTTTAACATTTGCTTCAAGGGGTTTGCTTTTAAAGTTAACAAAATGTGAAAAAGTGATAATTCTATTATTCAGCTTTTGTTAAAATGTTACATTTAAATTTTATGCTACCAAAAACATTCATTATGTACACTTTAAAGCAAGTATTGATATCAATAACTGAAAACGAACACTTCAATACTGAATTTGTCTTATATGTCTTTGACATATTGAAATCTCATTTTGGCATTTTAAATAAACAGCAATAGTGCATATTATAGGCAAATTAAAGACTGAACCAGTCATGGTTTGCGAGATTGAACAACAACGTTAGATGTAAAGGTACTTGATCACACACCTCTTAAGGTTATATTTTTATAAATGCTTTTTTCTCAAAGTAATTAATTTATTAAGTTCAATCGTTTTTTATAACGACATAAAGCTTAAATAAATTCACTGGTATTACATGAGCTACGTATATAAAAGAACGTTTAGCGCTACCTTTTTTAATATTATTACCACGATTATACGACTTTTTAGAACAATTTTTTTAACAGAAAACGTACCGCCGTAATATTCATTTTTTATTCTTACGAAATTCACTTTCATCATAATTATATGATCATAATCAAGTTTGTTTTTTAAAAAAAAAGACGAGAAAAAATCGCAAGCTCATTTTTTTACTGTAACCATAATTGGCAAAACGTTAAAGTAATTCTTTGCCATATAAGAAAACGTTACTTCCTTTAATGAAAATCGACTAAGATAATTAATTTCTGTTTGTGAATTGTAAATACGCTACTGGACTTCGATAAAACCCGATTAGGCTATGTGGATCGGGGAAGAAAAATAGGAGTTCAGCTGTTGATTTCTAAAGAAATCGAACGAGGTTTTTGCCAAACGTAAAAGCAAGTCGACTTATAAGCGTTATATATGCGCGTAATTGATAACATCTATAATTTTAATTTAGCTTTATTTTACTTACACCTTGTTTGGTAGAAAGAGTACACCTTGCTTAAAAATAAGACTCGCTTGGCTACGAATATAATCACCTGGCGCGATGCTTCACTGGTGGACGGACTCTGAGTATTTAGAGAGCGACTGGACTTGGAACTAATAACGATAATAAATAATGTAGAATGCTAATAAAAGAAAATTATTACTTGTAAGAGACGCGGCACCGTAACGGCCGAAATTTCTTACTGGCTAATTTGTGCTCGAACAAAACGATAGATGAATTGTAAAGGCGTTGCGAGCAAATTGCTTGTCTTATTTGTCATCTTGATAGTTTTTCTTCAATATCGAGAAAAATAAATTTACGGTCTGTAGCAAAAGGGTCTTTTATATTATTCGGACTTTGGTTCGGATGCTGCACTCTGCCGCTCCATTGCCCGGATCGACACATACGTATCTGATCATCTGTCATGTTCTTTTCAAGACAAAGAAAATAAGAAGAAAACAGTCAATAATTTCAGTCCATTAAATCACAATTATTTTCCGTTCGTTTTCTCGAACCTTTACTTGCACCAGAGCAGCAGCAGCAGCAGCACACACACACAGTAAGGCCTAAAGGGCTCTTTTCGAACGCTCTTAATTGATTCGATTGCACACGGCTACCAATTTTGGTCTCACGCACCCATTTTCAAAAGTCAGCTTCGAAACTAGGCTAAGGCCGTACTGTGGGCTTACAGTTTCAAAATGCCAATAGATGTGACATTGCACAGTCAACTTTGTCGTAACCGATTTTCAGACTTTCGTTTTGCAAACGAGAAATGCTAACCGGTAACGTTCTGTGCCAAGAAAATCGCACGGCAAACAACAAGGCTGATATATATTTTTTGAAAAGAACCATCCCACTTCGCAATTACTGCAATTCTCACTAAACCGAATTATATATTCGCAAAAATTCTTCGAACGGATGAGATGTTAATTAAGCAAAGTTGCACAATTTAAAATGCATGTTTTGCCTTATCAGTTCTATGCAAAAAATCTCTTGTTTGCAAAAAGCGACCAATGTACAGTTTTTATTTTATTTTATTTCGTTCGTTTCGTACTTAAAATACGAAAAATAGCATATTTATCAATTTAATGTTTCAATTAAAAAAATCGTATCGATTAGTGCAAATCTGCTGAGTAAGAGAGTCGCTTTAGGTTTTTTCCTCCGTCGAAAATGCAAATTTTTTTCTTAAATTCACAAAAACGTATATACTGAGCTAATTCCCGTAGCAATTATTACACGCACGGAAAGTGTTTCAGCGTTCAATTAGAATTAGAATTTTATTAAAATTTACGAAACACATTCGGGGAAAATACAGTTTTTTACTCATTAATGTCGATCGAAAAATTCGATCTATAGCTATAGCTATAAAATTCGAATCGGCTGAATTATGAGACCACGCGTCCCGTTCTCATTTGAATTTTCTTCTAAATCAATTCGAGAAGTCGCGATAATGAGCCGAATCAAAATGCGAGAGAATTTTTTGTGGGTAATTTCTCCAATTTTAATTATTATACGTGTTGATTACTATTATTTAAATTACCGAATAAAACGAGTAATTTTTTTGTCTGTTCCGTGACCGAGCACTTTTTATTCAATTAATGAGTTGCTAAGTTTTTTTTTAAAGACCGGGTAATTTTTTTTATGAAAAATTATAATTAATCATATATTTGTTAGTTTTTTTGTGAGTGTGGGGAAACAGATGTTTCTAATAATGTTGTCAATCATTTCGGAGTTTTTGTTGTGGAAAATTCTTAATTAATTTTTAAGTGGTATTATTTTATAAAAAATAAATTGAATCAGAGAATTTTTTTCTAATTGAAGCGTACATAAATTACGATACTTTTAGAAAATAGAGAAATTAGACGTAAATCGTGTTTCCTAACACCTACGAGTTATTTCTATTAGTTTTTTTAAACTGAAACTCATTAGACCAATGATTTTAAAAAAGGATTAAAAAATTTTCATAGTTAATCGTCATTAATAAAGAAAAGTACCTAATAACATATACAGAGATATGCAAGCGTATTTTGTTACTGACGATGTTTACACAATTCAGGTTGCCTATACTTCCAAAAAGGAAACTTAAAATTTAAATTATCTTAAATTTCAATGACACAACGTGTGTATTGTTCTCTTTTTTCAAGTATAAATATTTAATTAAAAGAAAAGCGAAAAATTCTCAGCTAACTTTCACTTTTCCTTTCGGAAAATTTTTGTTCGCAACGTAGTATTTGTTTTTTCTTAAATGTGAAAACCCTGTCATTGTACACACACAATTAATACAGTATATATATTCGTTATAAACATGTATGATTAATTAATCAAATTCTTCATATAAACAGTGTTTCAAACTTAAAGTCATTTTAATAATTACAATTCTACAATGATCATTTATCGTAACGATTATAAAGGAAAATTAAGATTTTTCTTTTTCTTTAATTTTGTTAATTAAAATTTATATTTTTTCAATTCAGTGTTGACATATTGATCGAAGGTTATCAAGTTTCGAATTGCTACTTTCTTACTTAAGATTTTTTTTAATTATTACTTAAATGAGTTTTTTTTTAAGAAAAATACATAGATAGAATAAAATTTTCACCTTCAAAAGAGTAACTTTTCATTCAGAGAATAAAGAAGAAAACTGTGTTTTAGAACTTTAAAAAATGTGGACTATGAATTTCTTGAAATTTTTTAATCAGATTTAAATAAATTATGAATTTTTTTTTAACATGCCGTGTGCTTTTCCTTTTTTTAGGAAAATATCTAATAAAATGAAATAAAATATTGTTAAGGTTATTGTATACAAAAGGGTTGCCGCAGTCTTCATAAAAGAGTTTAGGACAGGTGAAATGTCTGGTGATGAAGTTGGTAATGTTGCCGTTGTGCTGCTAACAGGTATTTGCAGCGAAAATGAACAATGACAACAGAGGCAACTCAAAAATTTTTTGATCGTATAGTGCAACGTAAAACACAACGTTGTAAAGAAGTATTAAATATATCATTATTATGTGTGTTTGTAATTCCAAGTTATTCAATTTACAGATTCATTCACACAATAGTCTTATAAATAATACATGATGCATTTTATTAACGTTTTTTACTGTTTATTAATTTTTTTTTATTCTAAGCGCTGCAAAAAATATTTTTTTCGAGAAGGAAAGTGTGGCATGCGTTTGCTTAAAAAGCTCTAAATCCATTAAGATTAACCGCAAAAATGAACACTTTTTATATTGCGGTTTTTAAACTACCACAACGCACAAGTGAAAAGTTCCTAGTTCGCGTTTTGTTTTAAAATGAATATTAATGTTAATTATACATGTGTTTTTGCTTGTTATGAGCT
Source organism: Mengenilla moldrzyki (assembly GCA_000281935.1). Classification (NCBI taxonomy): domain Eukaryota; kingdom Metazoa; phylum Arthropoda; class Insecta; order Strepsiptera; family Mengenillidae; genus Mengenilla; species Mengenilla moldrzyki. The sequence goes on along the minus strand of AGDA01071926.1, from coordinate 388 downwards.
TAACATTCAACTTTTTTCACAATGTTTCGTCAAATAAAACTTAATTAAAGCGCAAAAAGTTGAAGAACATTTGATTAAGTTCAATTTTACGTCTATTTATTTTCAAATAATAAAGACCATAATGAGCGTTGAGGTATATATTTGATTTAATTTGCTTAAAACACGCAAAATTTCCAGTTTCCAATTTGAAACGAGCATATTTCTCTTACTTGGCTTGTTTTTTACACCAAAGTTTGTTCAAGAATAAAAACAATAAAAATTTCATAACTTTTTCAAAAGAAAATTTAAACTTTGTGGAGAAAAACACGTTTTTATTATATATATATATATATACATATCTTTTTTAAAAAAAGAACGTATAATAAAAAGTATCGATTTTAGTGGTCAG
>AGDA01071924.1:0-13321 GCA_000281935.1 Mengenilla moldrzyki | reverse complement strand
ATTATATATATATATATATATATATATATATATATATATATATATATATAAATCTATATAGAGTAGTACGGCTGAACTTTAATTAGTTAGAAGCAACTTATTAAATAGAACAGTGATTCTCAAAGCGTGAGCCACGGCTCCCTGGGGGAGCCGCGATGCCGTCATTAGGGAGCCGCGAAATACTTAATTAAACAATTGGGTAATTTTCCATTCTCAACATAGATGTTACTGAAACAGTTGAAATTGAATATTTTACATTATTCCAAAGAAAATAGTAAATTTTTAATACTTCGCTGTTAAATTAGCAATCTTGTTTAAAAAAGAAATGTTGTTCAAATTTTCAAGAAAGTCAAAAATTTAGAAAAAAGTCTAATGAATTAATAGAGCCGTGAAAATAAAAACGATTATTTAAGGAGCCACAAACCGGAAAAGATTGGGAATCCCTTATATAAAATATAGGGTACTGGCGATTGTGTTCAGTTTAGGTTTGTACTTTAGTGTTGTTATATTTTCAAGTAAATTTACATTTACATTTCCAAACATAAACTTTAAGAGAAAGGAAACTGTTAAATTTTAGTTTGCAAACTACTCTAAAAGCCATTGCGATTGATGTGTTTAACTTCCGTAATGTAGAGACTGAAGGAGTTCAAAAACGGTTAAACAAAACTTCAATCAATCGTTTTAATGAGCTCTAAGCTTTGTACAAAACCAATACTGAAAATGCATTATTCAGTTTTTTGTGTATAAATTTAATCAGAGTTTAAGTGATTTGTTATATCAGTATTACTAGTAATTTTTAAATTTTTTTAAATGAAAATTAAAGCTACACTAGTACCACCATCATTGGTATACGTTATTTTAAATCTAAATCAGAGGCACCTAATAAAAATCAGTTGGTAAGCCAAATAAAAATATATTAAACTAGATGATTCATACATATCAATCAACAAATAATCAAAATATTTTATTATCTTACAAATGTTACATTCTTTTTTAGATTACTTTAATTTTTTTTTAATATCTACGGATAGGTTTAGTCGATTTTTTTAATTTTTTAAAAAATATAATTAACACATTCGCGCCCGGCACTTTTTTCGTTTTTATTTTCAATTTTCAAAAAAAAAGTGAGAATTTAAAGCTTAGTAAGGCTATGTTAACTTTTGTGCTTTAATAATATTTAACAAAGTCTAATAATTATAAAAAATATTTAATATTGCCGCTTCTTAAAACCAATTGTAAGATATTTTTCGTTAATTATAACCAAGAAAAGAATTTCAATTGACGCGCTATCGCGTCAGTGGGCGTGAATGTGTTAATTAAAAATTTCAAATAGGCCAAAAATCTTCAAAAGAGCTAGGGATTTGCCATGGTTGGTTTTAATGAAAATACCTGTTAATTAGATCCTTTTACGCATTTAGCAAGAAATTAATTTTTTATTGACATTTAATAAAAAGCCGTAATTATTTTTTAATAAAAAAAAGCAAAGAAGTTTTATATAAAATATTTTTATTAAATTTATATTAGTAAGACTCATTTTAAATTTTCTAAGCAACAGGCATAACAAAACAATATGTATAATTTTAAACAAATGTACAATTATATCTATCCTGGTGGTTTTCACTGATCGAACAAAATATTAAAATTAAAAAAAAAAGATTTCTAGGCGCTCGTTTCAAAAGTGAACAGATCACTTTTCCCAAACCCCTTACTACTAGTATAAAATTTATATATATTTCCTTCATTAGTAAGTTTTTTTCACTTTAGTATATAGACAGAAATATTTTTCATGCATTCGTTCAAAATTTACAAATTGAGCGATCAGTGATCTGCTCTTTTGAAACAAGCTCTAGGTAAACAATATTTTTTTTAAAAAAATTTCTTTATAAATAAACTGTTCTAGGTAAATACCAATGGTTAAGTTGTTTGCAGATCTCATGAATTCATCAAATGAACCGGGTTTCGATCCACAAATTAAATATTTACAATGACAAGTTTAAGCAAAATTACATACAATTAAAAAATTTATAAAATTATTGAATTTCAATGAAAGAAACGTTTTCAAAAGTTCTATCGGTTGATTAAGATAAAATTTCAAATGAAAATAAGTCTTCCGGTCTGGAAATATAAATTTCTAATTTGACCAAATTCAGTATCTTTTCTAAAATTGAAACCAGATATCGAATAAATCGAAAAAACATGAAAAGTGCGAAATTTAGTTAAGAAAACTGAAGTTCCGCATCGTTTTCGAACAGTTTAGATGTCGCCACGAAACACACTCGTTACCAAGGCGACTTTTTCCTGTTTACATACAAAACATTTTTTCCGTTCACGTTGTTGTCGTCTCGGAACGTTTCACCGAAATCGATTGATTAACGGCAAACAAACGACAAACGTAAAGAGCGAAGAATTTCAACAAATTAACAGAAAAGAGAAAATGCGAAAGTCCGCGCGAAAAAGCCAGGGCGGATCACTGCGACGTGCAATTCGGTCAGTGATTTGGGCGCGCGGCGAACGGCGGCATTCCTTGCTGCAGCGCGGAATGGGCGCGAACCGCGTGCCAGTAACAGAGAAATACGGTAAAAAACGCACTATTGTAAAATCGGTGAATTCGATCGAAAGCGTTTCGTATCGTCGTCGGCCAGATTGCAATGTCCGCCGACTGTTGGTCAGATCAAATCGTGTCGTACTCGCGGTCGTATTCCCTGTCGTCAGTCGTCTCGGCCCTTCGACCAGCATTTCACTCTACTCGAACTGATAACGGTAAAAAACGCGAGATCAATCAACACGATTTTTTACTCGAACGTAACTTACGCAACTCCCGGTCGTTTCAAATGGCTACGACGGCAATTCCAATTCATTTGCCTACCGCAGCGATCCGCTCAATTGTTAACGCAAAAATCGACCGGTATTGTACCGCAATCAAATCGACGCCACCTCAACTGCAAACAAAACACTAAAATCGACTTATTGAGTTTTAAAGCGCGACTTTAAGTAATAAAAATTAACGTTTTTTAAAAACTCGCTGAACGGAAACAACAAAATGGCCGAACGAAACGTCACGCGACGCATGGCAAACAACGTATTTCGCTTCAACCCTTTTATTTTGAATTTTTACTGTATTTATATATAGAACAGTACATAATAGAGTAATAAACGTTAGTCGGACTTTTTAGTCGATTTTTTTTTGTTCTTCGCTTGCTGTCGCGCGGCTCGTTTTTGAGCACGTAGTAGAGCACTGGCCCGTTTCAGCGCCACCTTCAATAGATCTGGTCGATACTTCGAGTGTTTGATCAACTGCCGTAGCTTGTAGAGAGAACGGCGCGGTCCTGACTTCATTACTGTACTAACAACCGCTTTGCCCGGTTTCCTCTCGCATTTTATACGCTTTTGCAGAACACGAAACCCTTTCTTTTTCGGACCTTCAACAATTCCAACTGCTTTCTTATGAATCAAGCCGTTATACCGAAATGAATTCAGCTTTTTTAAATTGAATTTCTCCTAAAAAGACAAAAATGTATAGAAACTGAAGCCAAAAAAATCCTCAAATTAATTCTTGCAAATTTCCTTCAGTTTAAAATTTTTAATCATTAATATTCAGAGATCTTGGTGATATTTTAAAAATCATCATTGAGTCTGGTTTTATTATTAAAACTTCAACAAATTTGCCTTAAATTCGTAAAACTTGCAATAAGACTCACCTTACTAAAAGGTTTATCGATATTCCGACGTTTCATTAAAAACGCACTATTGTCTCGTATTATTAACCAATTTAAATGTGCCGACATCGTGAAGCGAACAAAATTGCAATACTTTTTCAAGTTACACGCGGTCAAAATGCTTTACCGACTGCGCATGTTTTAACACTTTTTTTAAATAATAACGGACAGTTTTAATTTTAAAAAATACGATTTAAAAAATAACAGTCATTTGAAAATTTAAAAAAATAACCATAAAATTTAAATATGTCCTGGAATCTAAGAGAAATTTTATGCTTAGAATTATAATAGCTATTTTAGTTTCTTCGCATAATTGTAAAAATGAATAATAAAGTAACAAAATTTAAGTAAAAAAATATTAGATGTAAATACATGTGACTAAAAATATGAGTATTACATTACCCATTAATGGCGGAAGGGTAGTACTACGATTTCCTCGACTGTAGCTTAAAAGTGCGAATCGTAATAGCACTTTATTAAATCAATCTTTTTTAAGATTGCACAAACTATTGTCCTCTAGGATAAAAAACGAGACGAACGAGTGCTGCGTTATTTAACATACTTTTGTCAAGATCACCTGCCTTTAATGTGTTAACCAAATGGTTGTAGTATTTAAACAATTGAACATTTTAAATTGAAATTTTTCCCATTCAGACCACAGGTAGTCTTAAGTACGAGCTGTACGATGGTTATTTTCAATTTAATACAGCGGATGTTCGCCACCTTGCTGGGAGATATTACCGCTACATTACATTGTGTTCCCACCCCTAGGTGGGTAGTTATAAAAAGTGGTGCAGAGGTTTTCTTTTATTCTTTTTTTATGTGAAAAAGGGCAAGCCTCATACCACTCCATTTAACATTTTAACCCTCGTAATGCATTCGTATGAAAAAAGTACAATGTAGAGAAGTGTGAAATCGAGGAATACCGTCAAATGCGAAAAATAGTGTACCGTTTACGGAAATGGAACTTGATGTTCTACATCTGTTTTCCTACCTAAAAAGGTCCTGTCGAGCAAATAGTGTCAAAAGAATTAAATACGTAATGAAAAGTCCTGTTAAGAGATATCGTAGCCAAATGTGTACCTGAAATAAGCCCCGACAATCATTGCTTCGTCTATTGATAATGGTATGGATACTGAACGACTAGTATGGTTGCTCCATTGAAAAAAAAACCACGAGAACGTTTATTTTATCTGTGGTGATTGTCACAAAAATGCGGCAAAAATTAAAAAAAAAAAACAACGACTTAAGAATTGCGGGAATAATTTGGGAATTATCACATCCTATTCTGTATTGTTGTATATCAAGAAAAACATAATTTCGAGTGTGATTCAACGCGCTCATACCGAAGACAAACGACCATTTTAAATGTATACGTCCTGCACTTAATGATTGAAAAACGTAATTTAAGACTTATGTTTCACAAATTCTGCGTACCCTTAAAGAATTTAAAAAATACCTAAACCGTGCGACTTTTTTGTTTGGGTGAGATAGAGTTCAAAAATAGCCCAATAGAAAGCATATTGATTGATATTTCTCGTAACCAGAAATGTTGTATATTGATTGGGACGCAAAAATGTTCATTTTGGGCCACACGCGGCTTATAGGCCACGAGTTTGACATTCCTGGTTTAAACGAATAGAAATTATTACAAGCTATTTTACGTATGTAACAAACCAACCCAATAATTTTGATACGTAAGAGTGCGTTGTAGTGAATTTTACGAAAGAAAACAAAAATATGTTTGCGTTTCCTTCAGGTGAATGAGAAAATAGGAAACTTTCTTAACCTTATATACCGCACAGTAGTTGTATAAAAGTGTATACTTTTGTATAATATAAAGACTGACTAAAGAATCTAAGAGGAAAAGAATCCTGATAAATTTTTAGCAATTGTAATAAATGGAGATCCATAGAAAAGCTTGTTATTCCTCAAACGATACCCAAACTGCTTAATAAATTTCTCGTTTTTTAAAACCAATATAACAAAATCGTTGAAATCTATTGTGTACATTTTTGATACACCTTTTAGCATTCAAGTTCCAAAATTCGCCCTTCACTACCTAAAATTATACGAAGAGTTTAATTTAACTAGAAATTTAATACTTTTGGTTTTGGTCTATGAGTATTAACAGCCTCTATTGGCAGCTTAATTTCTTCATAACGACAGCCGTATGCAACCGGTGTTAATTTTATTACCGTATGCAAAGGAACTTCTAAATATGGAAGTTCATCTAAAAAATAATTAAGTTATAACATTTCGAAATAAAATTTGTAATGAAATACATATTATTATGGATCAAATCTAGTAAATTTCATATTAAAAAGTTGAGTGTGACAGGTCTCATAAGACTTACGTAGCATAAAGATTAATTTAATTACCACACGCACAGTATTAAAAAAATACAAACAGAGTGTTCCCATATGTTTAGTGTTAACAAAAAAGACAAAGCATTTTTTTAAAATTAATGAACATGATTTAAATTAAAATATTTTTTCAGTTCAAAACTTTATATAATTTAATAACATCATTTAAAACTCAAAATAATTTTAGAAAGTGTTGATTCACAGAAAGAAAGTGGCAAAAACAAAATTTTATGATTATCATATCAAATGAAAAACTTGAAAACTAAATAGCTGAAACATTATAATTCATAGATGTCACAATTACAACCCGTCAAAGGAACAAATTAGTTTTTGAATGCTAATCATTTACTTAGTAATTAAATTCGCTTATTATTTGAAAATGTACATATAATTCTGAATTACTCAGGTTGGTTCAGAAATTACATCCATTGTAGGATTGTTATATTATAAAATTAGTGTAGTGTAAAATTTGCACTACAACAGTTAACATTTCAAGTAGAGGAAAATCTCATTATGTTTTCTTAGAGACTCTGTGAACCAAACTGTGATAAACTAATCACAATGATATACCGCGAAAAAGAATTTGGGATATCACAAAAAGGACAATAAAATGTACTGTTTTAAATAAGATGCTTTATAAAAAAGTTATCATGGTGATGTTATAAAAAATTAAATCACGTATATAATGCACCTTCTTCTACGAGATTTACAATGTACACATTGTTTTCAAGCAGAGCAGTCGATTTCCGTAAAAGGTATTTTATCATTATTGTAGATTTTCGTTATCGCTCTAATAAACTTAAGATTATCACAGTAATAGTGTAAAACTGGTCTACTTATTTATTATAGTGAAAAAAGAGTTATATTAAAATGTTCTAAAAGTTATACTATTCTAGTGTGAGATATCACAAAAATTTGTATTTTGAACAACAGTGATAACCGAAATGCCACAGGGGAACAACGGTATTTATTTTTTACACTAAAAGATTTTTCTTAAATAAAAAATTGAAATGATTATCTAATGGAAAATATATTTCATTGCACAAAACGGATGAAAATTACCGGCAGACTTATCTAAGAAATAAGCCAATAAGCACCGCAAAACAGCCTGATGTGAAACCACTAGAACATTACCCTGTCGTTCAAGTTCCATAATAACGGGTTCCAAACGAGCCACAAGATCCTCGTAGCTTTCTCCGCGTGGATAACGGTACGCAAATTTATTCTGGTCACGTGCCGTAAACTCGTTTGGATACTTTTGAGCAATCTCACGATAAGTCATTTCCTCACAGATTCCGGCATCGATCTCATTCAATGCTTTCCATCGTTCTTGCGGCGCTGCAATACCCGCCGCCGTTTGTACAGTTCGTTTCAACCATGAAGTCCATACTCGTAAACCATCAATTTTTTGTTCCTCAATAAAATTAGCTAATGCTCGAGCATAATGTTCACCTCTTTGACTTAAATTTGAATCACCACCAATTCGTTTGTCTAAATTATGCTCACTTTCTCCATGCTGTAGCGACAAAAATAATGTTATAAAATGACACTTAACTCTACTAATAACAGCTAAGTACGTTATTTAACTCACTAGTCGTAAACAAATTCTTAATCTTAAAGCAGAAAGACTCTCATTCGTCTTTTGTATTAAACACCTCTTTATGAAGAAGCGATTCGAACTCGTAATCATAAAATCCTTTAAATTACCTTTTTTTAAGACTGTTCACTAGTTTAAAACGAATTTAAAAATCATTCAATAAATTTTGGAAACATACATTTTTACTCTGGTTCACTGGTTCTTGTCAGTTGGAGTTGGAGAGCCACAGTTTAGGTAACAAAGTGCCGCGTTTGCCCACCTCTGATATATACGTATAAAAATACATGTCTTATTGAAATCAAGTGAGCATTAAATAAAGTGACAACTGTTCGACGTTTAGTAAATGAATTAAAAACAAACCCTAGTTAGATAAATAGTACGAGGTGTAATGTGAATGTTCATCAAATAGTATACGATTCTGGATTGAATATGACCCTCATGTTTGTGCACAACCACTTTTTCGCCCGTGTTATATATTTTCATAAAACTCAAGTGCTTCTCAGCAATCTCGTCCAATGGCCTATAACCATACTTATAATGTTCTATACGTTGTAAGAAGTCTTCTAATACTATCTCTTTATTGACATTTTCGTAATCAGGACTGCTCACTTTCACCTCCATGATATTTTGCTCGATTATCTCAGGATCATCACAAATCGATTCAACAAAAAACAATTTGAATCGTAATTTTTCAACAATAAAATTGAAAATCATCTGGCGTCTTTCAATCGTTGAATTTGTAGCATCAAATACCTAAAAAGACAATAGATCCAATTCAGATTAAATAATTTCTAAAAAAAATATTTTATGATAAAAAAGTATAAAAATGATTTTGTTGCAATTTGGTTGTCATAAATAATGGTACCACAAAAAACAATTATACCGTTCCCATTTTGAAAAGTTATGAAAGTTCTAAACTCTAATCGTTTTCAAAACTGTTGTCCCGAATAGAATAATTTTACGTCATAGCTACTCAGAATTACTCAACTCCAATGTTTTTGTACAAAACAAAGTAAGTTTGCAAAAATACCTTTCAACTATATCCCGAACAGGACAAAAGTTTTGAACACGATTTCTGTAAGTTACTTCAATCATTTTCAAAATTGACGTCATGCAATGTTGTGAATTACATTTAACAATAGCAACGTTGCGATTATATGTGATAATAGCAACCCTGTTTTTCTTAAATGCTAACCGCGTAGTTGTTTTTTATGATCTTACTCATTTTCAAAAAAATTATTATAGCTATTGCTGTAATTTTTTACAATTGAAGACAATCGTAATCAAATAAAAATAAATAGAAATCATTGAAAATCAACATAAGAAAGAATCTATTTTCAAAATATTAAGTTTTTAGTGACTTTTTTAAAAATAATTATCCAGGTATATATAAATCAGTGCTGTAATGTATCTAGATACAAAAATGAGTATCAGTATCTGTATCTAGATGCTTTGATATTTTTTATATTTTGTATCTGTATCTGTATCTCAAACCACAATATTCTTAATTTGTACCTGTAAGATACTTTTTCTAAAATAAAATTAGTTCTTTCGAAAAAATGTTTTTCAGGTGGCTTATTGCCAAGAAACACAATTGGGCTTTTGCTTGAGCTTTTTATATACATGTAATTGCTCATTTGAATTACCGACTTGATAGAAGTATAATAAGCTGTACGGCTGCAGTGCTAGGGTGCTAACCCCGCCTAGAAAGCATGCCTTATAATTTAACTATTTATTTTAAATATAATTTGTGATCAATTAGGTAAACTGAAATTTAAAATACAAGTGCTAGATTTCTTATTAGAATAATAATGTAATGTAATAGAGCCAGTTGTTAAAGAAATTGATGTTTTCCAACGAGAAGAAAATAATACTTCTGTATTATTTCAAATTAAAAACAAGGCTTTAAACAAATGTAATTTGAAATTTTGTAATTCTTTGAAAACAGAAACTTTAAATGGGTTTAATGCACGTTTTTATGAAGTTTTAGACTTTAAAAAGAGCAAAAAGTATTTCAAACGCATTTCAATCTTTTCAAATCATTTGCCATTTTTACGAAGCATAATTTAAAAAAATTGAATTTAATAATTTCGGAACATTATTTAAGCAAATAAACGCCAAAAGCATTAATGTTAATATTAATTAGTAAGCACAAGTTTAAGTTTTTTTTATTGTATCTGTTTTAGAAGCATATATCTGGATAAAGTATTTGTATCTGTATCTAGATACATTTTATTTTAAGTATCATTGTAAGTATTTCTATACTTTTTGATGCCATGTATCAGTATCTGCATCTAGATACAAATAAAAAGTATTTATTACAGCACTAATTTAAATACATATTGTTAAATTTTAAATATTGGAAAACTGTATTTGTAATTATTGAATAACAATTATCAAAATTTTTATTCAACTTTACCTATAAAAAGAGTTTAGATCCACGTTATTTTTGATATTAGAAATTGTTTCTGTTAAAAAAACATTTTGCTTCCAAAATATTGAAAAATCAATATTAATTCAATAAACAGAATTAAATTTTGTAAGTATCCATGGTTATACATATAAAGTAATTTCAAAACATAATTGCAATTAATTACTTAAGATATTTTTAATTTCAAACAAACTAATAGTATTTTCCGCTTATTTACATAACGGTTTCAAAAACATTTAAGTATTATTGTATTGTAACTGTTTATTGTTCTATAGTGCAACAAAAACAAAGTCTAAAAAAACTACACTTGGATAATTAAAATCTTATTAATACATAAAAAAATGAATAAAATCATTTGATTTAAGAGCTAATTAAATTGTATTTTTTGGAAGACAACATAAAATTGTTTGTAGTCTTCTGAATCAACGTTCTCCAACTCATCATAGCTCGGGGTCATATTTCCTACACAAAACGTTCCAGGAGCCAAGAAAATTGATAAATAAGAAGCCAGACGTTAAACGGATTACTGCTGTATTCAGCGAGTTTAAGTGAAGTTAAGGAACTTAAATAGTACTTTAAATTCAAATTAGATTTAATTTTTTACGTAGTAAAATAATTTTAATATTAATGATAATAATTTAGTAACATGAAGTTATTTATAATAAAATGTAAAATAATTTCGCTAACCGTATACGGTCCACGGAAAGCCGAGTGGACAACTCTACCTAAAATGACTTTTAGAACAATTAAGATTGTTTTGAAAATAAACTAGAAGTTATGATTTCTATTACAGCATAAAAGATAAGACTTTTTAAGATTTAATAATACGGTTCTTCATATAAGCATTTAAAATGAGGGCAAATGGCCCTCATATAGCAAGATGACAAAATTTCATATTTTTATTTTATATAATCTATATTGAAAATAATACATGTATAATATAATAACACTGTTGATTTTTATTTTATAAAAATCTATTGAAATTAATTCCTTAATCTAAAAAACTTTAACTGATCATGCTATATGAGAGTCACCTATATAGTAAACGAACCGCCACTTCTCCGCCGTTCTCCAACCAATTTTTGACATCTCTCAACGCCTCATGTGCACACTGCGTCCGTATAGCCATTGCAGCCGTATTGTCAGCGCGGAAAAACTCATGGTTCAAATAGTCTTTAGTGGCTTGTCGTCGATATTCACCCAAATTAAACACCCGAGTATTGATGCCAATCCAGTTTAGATATCTGGATAGTTTCTTCGAAATATAAGTCTTACCGCGTGCCGGTAAACCGACCATTGCGATAACATGTGGAATATTTACATGATTCGATCGCTCACCTAAAATTTGATTTTCCATACAAAATAAAAAAAAATTAACAACTGGAGCATGTACAAAGATGGTAGTTTATATAATGTAAAAATGTATAAATATTATACTGCTACCTATATAAAACAAAAATCATTTTTCAAGTCTTTATATATTAAAAATTGTTTATCAAAAAACTAAAATTAAAATAAATTTGTAAATTTTTTCTCCATTTCATTCAATAAAATCTAAACGCTAATTTAATATTTCTAAATTTTCCATTCAAATTCTCCTAAGAGTCGTTTTTTTGGCGGACCAAAATGTTTCGAATTTTTTAAAGTAATTTGCAAATTGTTTATTTTGGCGACAGAAATTTGATTTGAAGACAGAGTCATGGCAAACGAAAAATTCGAATTTTGTTTGTTCTGTGCCACTTAAAAATTTTGTAAATGGAATTGTTTTTACCCAGAAAACTTTGTTCGGTGACATTAAATTCGGTACGCCAAAATATAAAACAAATCAATTCGATTTTATTTCGCAATTTGGCGAAACGTAGGCGGAATTTCGAATTAAAACTGATTCGAAACATTTTAGTTCGCCAAAAAACAGCAAAAATTTGTAGTAAGTTACGTAAATATAAAAACACGTGACATGTATTATATGGCAAAAGAACAACAACAGAATTTTACTAAAGACTAGGCAATATGTTTTAAAGCATTTACTGAAAGTTGTGTGATTTCTTAAAAATACAAATCCTACTTATTTTTTAATGTTGGAGAAATGTTACTTATAATAAATAGTATAAAGCCAAATACTAACATTTTAGTGGACTTCTCGGTCAATAAAGGAACAACACTTTCCAAAATGGGGTTAATAATTACATCAAAAACACCTATTTTAATACAAATTAAAGTTTGAAAAATGTTTCAGTGTTTTTAAATCAAATAAAATAAACAATTATTTGAATTCAAATAAATTTTATTTAAATTATTAAAAAATCATTTCTGCCATGATCATTTTTTTAAACAACAATAACCAATCGACCACAAAAAAACACTATTTTTTCTTAAGATGTAATTTCAATTACCGTACTAATTCAAGCATTACTTTTTATAATAAGGCAAAACTATTGTTTTTAAATTTTGTTCTAGTTTGAATTTAGTTATTGCATTTGGAAAACGATTGAACATTTCTGAATAAATTATAATAAAAACTTGTTTAATAGAAATGAATACGATTAACAAATTTCCATTGATTATTTTCGAATGTTAACAGATTTAACATTATTTGTATAAATCTTTATTTTATATCAAAAATAATACTGTTTAACAGTCGAAAATTCCAATAGATAAAATTATGTTTTTTGAAAGCACATGCTTTATGTATGACAAAAACACAAAAATTTTTAAAAAGTTACAAGTCAATTTTTAGATGGGTGAAAATGTATTTTTTAAGTTTAGAATTTTTTTTCCAGAACTGCTTGATATATTTTACTAAAAAATACGTTACTAAAAAAAATTACAGAAGATTCGGTAGCTTATATTAAAATTTTCATAGAAAAACTTGTTGTGACTCTCGATATATTAATTTTTAAAGTCCCAAAAACGACAAAAATATCAATTTTTTCTAATTTTTAAAAACTCTTAAATTTTGCAAAATTTATAAATCAAATATGGAAAAAGTAAATACCTTATGATAAAATATTTAAAATTTTATTTTGCGCCAAAAAAGTAGTTTTCTGATAAGAAGTTTTCGAAAAATATTTTTTTTGAAAGGTTACCACCATATAAGTAGGAAAAATCGGCCCCAGGTGAAATTTTAAAAATTATTCCCTTGGGTTCTTATCTTACTTTTAGCTCTAACAAAATACGTAGTTTTTAGTCACAAAGGTTTCTAGTTAGTTAG
>AGDA01071850.1:0-10157 GCA_000281935.1 Mengenilla moldrzyki | reverse complement strand
AAAGTAATTCATGAATTTAATAAAATATTTTATTTTTGTATAAGCAAGAATACAATACAGAATTTTAAGACGTGGACTTCAGCTGCTGAAAATTGGAGGCAGATTAGTTTACTCGACTTGCTCCATGAATCCGATTGAAAATGAAGCAGTCATTGGCCGGGCACTTAGTGAATTCGGTAATGCTATTCGTCTAGTTGATGTTCAACATATTCTACCGTTACTTAAACGAATTCCTGGTTTAAACAAGTGGTTTGTATGCGATAAAAACATGTCCATGTTTTTTGATAATTATGAACAAGTTCCAGAAAATCTTCGCGGACTCATTAAGCCTCATATGTTTCCACCAAAAGATGTCCGGCTAGATAACTGGTATGAGATTTCAGTTTATATAAAATGTTATATCAGAGGTTCCCAATCTTCTCCGGTTTGTGTCTCTCTAAATAATCGTTTTTATTTGCGCGGCTCCCTCAATTCATTGGATTTTTTTCTAAATTTTTAACTTTATTAAAAATTTGGAACTTTCCTCTTTTAAACGAGATTACCCATTTGATAGCGAAATATTAAAAGCTTACAATTATTATTTTCTCTGGAATAATATAAAATATCCAATTTCAACTGTTTTAGTAACATCTATATTGAGACTGAAAAATTGCCGAATTGTTTAATTAAATATTTCGCGGCTCCCAAATGACGGTATCACGGCTCCCCAGGAAGCCGCGGCTCATACGTTGGGAATCACTGTTATACGAAGTATAGCTAGAAGGAAAATTAGTAAATTTGTTAAAAACAAGCAATGTGTAAGGACGAAATAAAGCAAGTCAACTCTAAAAATAATTTTTTAATACTGTTTACACACACCTAGGTCCATTTTACGCGAATTTTTGTGAACGTATCTCTCGTGTAAAACGAGAATTAAATGTGTTTATGTACATTTTAAAAAATATTTAACTGACACAAAATTTAATTTTACATATTATTTGTGTTTTGAATATTTATCTTTTCAGTATTCGAATATTGCCGCATCAACAGAACACGGGCGGGTTTTTTATTGCCGTTTTGGAAAAGAACAATGAGTTGATATCAGGGCTAAATCAAAAAACAGATCATAATTTAGAAGAAAGGCATATAAAAAGACACAAATCAAACAGTTATCGAGAAGACCCTTATGTATTTCTGGAGCCAGACGATAAGCTTTGGCCGGAAATCAAACAGTTTTTTGAAATTAAGTCAAATTTCGACCCACGGAATTTGTTAACTCGTTGTCGTACCGGTAAAAAGAGAAACATTTACTATTGTACGGCTGCTGTACGGAATTTGGTACTTTTAAACGAAGCACCGCGCTTTAAATGCATCAATACGGGTGTCAAAGTGTTTGTACGGTGCACAAATTTGGAAAATGGATGTCCTTTCCGGCTGTCTAGTGATGGCTTAGAGGGCATGGTGCAGTGGTTGGGTAACAGGAGATTAGTACCAGTATCTCGTGATGAGCTAATCCGTATCCTGATGTGCCATGAACCAGAAAACGCTATGTTGATAGCTGACTTGACGCCTCAGTTGAAATTATTTTTGGAAAACTTCGGTACTTTTTAAAAAAATTGTCAGCACTGGTTACTCAGATCGGTAAAGCGTTCCCTTATCTTTCCCTTTAAAACTTGATGGCATTACCATATTTAAGAAAAGTTGAAAAAATAGTTGATGAAAAGAATTTTTTACTTTATGTATTTATTTTGCAATTTCTACCAAAGAAACGTTAAGGAAAAACAAATACTTTTTTTGGCAACATTGAGGAAGATTTTACCAAAAGATACCGTCACTTTTGTTTAAATTTCTATTAACATAAAAATGAACGTAAATTAGAAAAAAATTTTCCTTTGCCGAACCGGGTAATCTGTGTTGTCAATTTTAACTATATTTATGTGCCAAAATATCAGGGGTGTATAGGAAGGCAACCCAGGAGCGGGCAAAAAGCGCACGCGTTTCTTTGCGCTATTTTAGTTGACAATGTTTAATATTTAATTAAAAACCTTAGAATAGTTTTTTTTAATGTGCAAAAAAAACTTTTATAAAATTATAAAATGTAATGAATAATATATTTTGAATAGATTTTATATAATTATAATCTTAAAAAAATTAAAATGAGCGCGTGTTACAGCATAAGATTCACAGTTGGACCAGTTAGGTGTTATCGTAGGCTTCATAATTATAACCACGTGACTACTAAATTTTGAATTTGTAATTTAACATGTTTTAAAATAACTTGTCTTCTTCTCGTTGCAATAACAAAAAGAAAAGAATTTGGCTACCGGGAAAATACTAAATTCTTTCATTGTTCACCTGCCTCTGTAAAACATGTTTACAAAAGTTTTTTTTCATGTTTAAAGAAGTTGGTAACCCGTTTGACCACGTTACATTATAAGGAGAATTTATATTACCATTATATAAAAATGTCGATATTTCAAAAATTATATTATTATTATATAATAAAAATTATAGCGCAAGAATTATATTATCATTATATAATAAAAATTATATCGTAAAAATTATATTATCATTATATAATAAAAATTATATCGCAAGAATTATATTATGATTATATAACAAAAATTATATTGATATAAGAATATTAATATCGCAGATATTATGCTACCATTATATCGCAGAAATATGAATTTTTCACAAATTTATAAAAAGTTATTTGAAATCTGATTATTTTAATCGTTTTTTAATGTCCTATGTATGTATAAAACAATAGAAATTTAATAAAAAATATAATTTGTTTCATTGTTGAATGATATAAAATTTTAGAACATAGTTTTATTGACAGAGAAACGCAATATTCATTATTTTCTTCTTGAAACATTTCTTTTCTGTAAAATGAACTTTCTCAGTAATTTAGTAATTAACTGTAACTAACAGCATTGTATTTCAAAAAGTGAATTTGTTAAAATACTTTGTATTAGTTTATTTATGTATTTGTTTAAAGAATAGAAGTAAGTTATCAACCAGTTTTTTTATAAAAAATATAATTTTACTAGATTATGAACACTGAATTTTTTACAACTAAAATTCCGTAATGTCTGAATTTGTTTTAAAGTTGAATTTTAATAAAATTTGACATAAATTTTAAAAAATTAATATAAAATATTGCAACAGATATAATTTAAATACATTTATAAAAAATGTCAAATAATATACGTTTTAATATAATACACTTTACAGGTTTTGAAATATTATTGTAATATTTTTTTCGTAAAATTACTGTAACAATTTTTTTCCATAATGTTAGTGTAATATTTTATTTGTAATGTTACTATAATATTATTTTTGTAATGTTATTGTAACATGAACAAAGTGCGTCAACTTCACATGTTACTACAATATTACCGTAACGTTGCTCTTATATAAATTTAATATTTGTTACAAAATTTATATTGAGGTTTGCGATGTTGTGATTATATTATCACAACATAATTGATCAAGCGGGAATATATTTATCTGTTCCTCTGAACGATAAAATGTATTAAGCATGTTAATTCTGCACACCACAGTTTAATAAAAATACTTCGAACTTTTTTATTACTTTAATGTTTAAAAAAATATAATATTAATATATTTTGAAAGCTTTTTAACGTCGTTTCATGTTATTTCAAGTGAAAATTTCATGTTCTGTCAATTCGTTCTTAAAATGTTTATTTAATTTTTTTAATGTTATATAACAAATTTATTATTTTTTAATTACACGAATGTTTTCTATTAACTTTTAAAAACGCATTTAAATTCAATATGATAAAGTAAAATAAAAAAACAATTGTTTTACATTGTTATAAATGAGTGACGTGGTGAGTGAGTTGTGAATAAAGAACAGGAATTGCACTGAGTTGTTCAAACACCGATGTTTGATGAAGATTAATCACGATAAATCAATGTTGATGTTGATAAGACCAATAATAATTTATTGTTGCACTTTTACTTTGTAATTAATAATTACTTTATCCTCTACTTATTATAAAACATTATTTATTTATTTTGGTTTTATTGTTTTTTAAAATTCCATAATTACAAAAACTCTGCACTCAACTCCCACTTATATATATTTTCTGCACTTTTTCATCTTTTTTTATACATGAATATAAACAAAATAAGCAAAAAACATGTCTATTTTTGAGCATGAAAACATACGTTAATATTCGTAAACAAAATTAAGAAAAACATTTTAATTTATATTAAAAAAGCAAAATGTGCATAAAATATTTTTTTCAAAAGTCAGTGATAATGCTAAGGAAAAACACTGCAATATTTATTGCCAAATTGTCACTGAACTATTTTTGGCAATTTTTCCAATATGTTTTACACTTGTATTAATCATTCATAACAAGATTTCAATTTAAAGTGTAAAATTATAAATTTATAGTTGTATAGTCTAATTAATCTTTACGATAATATGACAAAAAAATTAATTATAAATTTTAAGAAAATTACAAAGTAATGACAACATCAGAGCAGTTTTCAAACTTTTATAAAGCAAAAAAATTGTTGGTCGCTAGTATTTGAATTTAATCTGTGGCATAATTATCGACTGTAATTTGTTTGCATGTGTGAGAGCACATGTATGTGAATAAGAAATAATTTTCTGAAAGATAAAAACATTTTTTCTTATCTGAGCGGTACGAATCTTTTGATTTGAGCTGATACCTACTTATTGGTTTTTTCTACTCTGTACTAGAGCCCTGCATCGGGTTGGGTAACCCGGTCAAACTTGAAATTGAGCCGATCTGAAATCGGGTCGGGTGAGGTCTGATTAAAAATCGATTTTAAAAATTTCGATTTAGTCGATTCGCGTTCTAAGTGCCTGAAATACATTACATTTTAAAAAACTTTTGATAAATTCTGTCAAAGAAAAAGTTGTGAACCATTGAACAACTTTTGAAAATCGGTTTTTAGTTCAAATTTCAGAACTTAAATACTTACTATAGTCATTAAAATGTTATTTCTGCCGTAAGGAATGTGGTCTATTTGGTGACGTTAGAATTTAGGATCTCATTAAGTTTTAATAAATATTATTCAATTTTATATATGACATTTGCGAAACTTATTTACTGTATATAGTTTTGTTTCATTTGATTAACCTTTTCAAGAACATAAGTATGAACTAAAGTAAAATCATGCTTAATAAATAAATTTCATAAATATTTTATACATATTTCTTAAATTTATGAATAAAATATTATCATAAGATAGGAAATAGACACATGTTTTATATATTTTATCTATAAGTATAATTGGAATGATAATTTTCGGGTCGGGTGCTGTATTTTTTGATCGGGTTGGATTCGAGTTGAAATTATTGACCTGATGTAGGAGTCTACTCTGTACTAAACAATTGTGTGTTTCGTTTTCAGGAACAATTGTTATATAAAATAACGATGTAATACGAAAATAATAAATAAAATGTTATAAAATTAAATGGCGAAAATTTTAAAAATACGTTATAAAAGTATTTTTAAATATCATAAAAATAACATTAACAGTTTTGATTACTTCTATAGAACAAGGTAGCTGTGTTTTAATGTATGAAGATTCTGACACTGGATTACGACTTTGTTTATGCGGATGGCGTGGTACAGCAACGATTCGAGCATACGTATCAGATAATACTGCTATACATTATTTACGTATTTTGGGTGCAGATGTCTCCAAATTCAGTAAGTTATCAATTTAAATGAAATTAAAGGGAAAAGAAAATAATAGCACTAAAGAGAACGGAAATTTCTCAATTTCCGTTCACTGATACAACAGTTTAAAAAAGATGTTTTGATTGATTTATAAATCTCCATCCTAAACAATGAGATCTAGTTCAAGATCGTACTTAAAAGTGTTGTTATGATTTCAAATATACTTTCATTTTCAAACATAAAATTTAAGTTAAAGCAACTTGCTTAATTGGAACTTGGCTGGCTACTTTTAGAGCTTTTGCGGTCGACTGGTCGACCGTAGTCGATGTGTTGGCCACCTCTGATATACATAGTCATTTTTATTAAAGTACGTGCCAGTTTCCTCATTAAATTTTATAAAATTAATTTTTAAAAAAATGAAAAAATCGAATAGCAGATTTTAATTCACTAATTTTTGCTAACCATTTTATTTTGTAAAAATCTTTAATTTTTACTCTTCTATCAAAGAAAAGTCATTAGACGTTCAATTCTGAATTTAATCAAAGCACCCTTTTTCGACTGTGCAAATCTTTATATTTTTCAGTTAAAAACACTACTTGTAGTACTTAATTTTAGTTTTTTTTAAAAAAAAGGAATAAGTTTAATAAAAAAAGCACATTAAACGAATTCTATGAATTTGTATCTAATTGACTCACGAGTAGATTAAATAAAAAAGTTATTTTTCTCATTTTAGAAATGCAGTTAAATAAGTTTAATAAAACAACCAATGAAGAAGGTGTAGTCAGTGAGCAAGCGGATACTTCTCCTCTATTGTCAAATTAGCAAAAGTCGATTTTGTTCTTTTTATGAAAACGAATAAAATAAAACGATTTGTTGAACGTAAATATTTGTTGCAATTTTTACCCATTAAACCCTTTATTAACTTTTAATATGTGAAAAAAATTATATTATGAAAGTTTTTATTATATAAATGAACAATTTTATTGAATTTTATTTTTAAATTACTATTTTGGCTTTTATTTTTATCCCACTAGCATTTTTTTGCTTGATTAAAATGCTTAAACATTTTTGACATATAAAAGTTTACTTTGGTCGCTTAAATCAAAGGCTAACGCCCTAAAAACAGCCTTCTAATTTTCGCTTCTTCACAGACTAAAACATTTTTTACGAGAGCAAAACCTTTACAAACCAAAACTATATTTTTAAAGACAATGAATAAACACTGTTGCCAATTCTTAAAAATTAGTGTTTTAATGTATTGTATAAAAATTATAGTTATGATAATTTTTTTTAATTATTTTATTTTAAACATTAGTTACATAAGTACAAAACAACGAGTTTTTGTAATTTTCACTTTTATTTTAGTTAAACATCATTCTTCAGATGATAAACGTCTTTATTGAAATAAAAAACCAATTTATCTTCATAATTCAAGTTCTTCACTACACTCAAAATGTAGTTATACAAGATCATAAACTTTGTAAAACGATATCTGTCACAGACGACAGAAATGGCCACTTCAAGAAATCAATCCATAATCACATTAATCGCTTAATAAAAAAAACAAATATGCATAACGTATCGCGACACTTGATGTAAATTATGCTTGGTTCGTGCGCCATTTCTGATTGGCTTCTAACTTTGCATCTGGTACCAATTGACTTCTAACACCGCCCAAAACATTATTGGTCGCTTCCGACATAATAATAATTGGTTTGACCACTGTGGGCGGGATTTGTCGAATGATACCACCCACTGCACCACTATATCCTTTTTGTTCACGTTCATGGGCAGCAATCTGAACAATATTTTGTGCTGTTTCACCAAAACCTTCTCGAACCACTAACAGTGCATTATGGCATCCTTCTCTAATGTCCTGCGGATGCATATACTTGTTACGTTGCCGCCGATTTCGTTTCCGGTTGCGAGCCTGTAATCGGATACTAGGTCCAGACGATACCATATCGTAGGCGGTTTCTGCAGTAGCCTACAATAGATATAAACTTAAATCACTTGTCGATAAAAAAATTCACTCAGATTTAAAGTTTTACTTATACACTGATAAAAATTTAGGATTTGATTTTGATATTATATTTCGTCGTATAAAATAATCGTGAAAAAAAGATTTAACATTAATTAAATTGACTACGTTTACATCATTGAATTAATTTAGTTCGGAACTTTTCTTAATATTTTTTTTTCCCATTTTACCAGAATAATCACAGATCAGTATTAATCTTATGAAATTAATGTTAGTTATTCTGGAAACAGTCAGTTCTAAACTGAACATTTTCGTTTACATCGAGTCGATGAAATGTTCAATACATGAAAAAAGTTGAACTGAACATTCCTTAAAAATTTCGGTTTACACTGAGATTCTTATTAAAAATAATTACATTTCGAACAGAATTAATTCTGCGGCATAAACGTAATTATAAATACATTTTCATTAGATTTGGATTAAAAAATCTGTGTACGTAAAATGTGAAACGCATTTCTTCAAATTAAAAAATATATGTCATTAATGTGAAAGTTCAGTAACAAAGGCTCTAATTTCTAAAAAATACAGAACGAATAAAATTATTATCAATTCTTACTTGTATTAAATAAATAAGACGACTAGTTAATTCCAGAAAAGCCATGGCAGTACAGGTAGTAAAACTGAAAGCTCCTTTTTGAATGCCACGAACTAACCGGCCATCTTTTTTGTATTGTTCGATTGGCATCCAAAACAAGTCTCGAACTCCCTGGACTGAGAAAAAACAATTATTTATTTGTATAAAATAAAAATGAAACAATATAGCAACACTCTCACTTCACATTAACTTTCATTTATGAATTTTACATGGATTAATGATCTTAAATCTTCAATAGGCTACTACATGTTCCTAATGTAAATAGGTATGTTTACTGTTTTAGACAAAATTTAATGTGCCATCAATTAAAATTAATTTTTTTCATAAACTGGTAAACAATGTTGTGTAGTACAAGCAAAGTTGTACATATGTACAACTAAGCGAGACTCGAATAGTCTAGTGGTCACCGTTCGACCTTAGCGCTCTGAAGTTCTCGGGTTAGAGTCTCGCCCGGCACCGACGACCATTGCCACTTTCTTCATCAGTTACAATAGTGGACACAAAGCAATATATAATATAAAATATTTGTTGGCATCCTGTTTTATGAATGAATCTTTGCAATAAATTTTGTTGTTGAATTGTCAATGACATATTATTATTTAATATTAGATTTACGGACTGAGCTAATTTGACTCATTAAAAATTTGATTACAATGTATATATAAAATTTTAACATTATTTTTTTAAAGAATATAATGATTTTTAGTGAAATGATAAAATATATATAAAGTTCATTCTTCCTACTCCCAGACTCTTTCATATAAATTGATTTGAAACTACTTTTTTACAAAAGCTTCAATTTTTTGTATGAGTCAAATTGGCTCACTTCAGTAAAAATAGTATATAATCAAACATTCGTAAATCTAGTGTTAACATGTTCCGTGCTGCGTAGTATTATGTGCCCCACGTCCAACTCTTTGTTTAAACCGTTAAATATTACCAGTATAAAATCAAGAATATTAAAAAAAATCCTAGAAAAATAAACTTATTTCCTTGCTGTATTATGCATTTTGAAATGTAAACCTTTTCCTTTATTATGATTTTTGACTATTTTAATCATATTGCTTTTGGCACACCAAAAAGACCAAATCTGGAACGTGGGGTTAATTATTGCTTCACGCGGCTTGAAATTTTTTCCTCAAATTCAGACGTGTAAATAAACAGCTCTACTGTGCGCAAAAAGGTTAAAAATAACGTAAATTCGAGTATCAAACATTTAGGTGTTCTGTCAAAGTTTTGTATATATTCGAGTAAGTTTACCAACAGAGTTTGTTAACCTAAAGTAGGCTTACCAAAACACTTTAAGTTATATGAAAAAACAACGAAACTTACGTAATTGAATTAACGAGTGTAAAGGGCCAAAACCGCCCAAAATACATTGCAACTGATTACGTTTAATGTCATGCAACCATTGATTTAAAATGAAACTGCACAATTTCTGAACGCCTAAAACACCTTGTCGATGTGCTATCCGCTTTAAACGAAATTCGGAACAATTCAATTGTGCTAAGCCCATAAGAACACCGGCCACCTTGCCAAGTGACATATCTACATGCTTTCCATGGTAGTCTAACTTTATAGGCACTGTGGGCGAGAAAACCACATTCCTGTGAAATTAATAAAATAGCACATCATTTTCTTAATCAAAACTAAAATCAGGCGTACACGCCTGATTAGTTGAATAATGACATTATAACTACAATGATCAAATATCTATGCACTGTAGTATCAATTTCTTTAAATAATGGTACAATGATTTTTGTAATATTTAATTTTGTTAAATAATATGCGAAGAAAAATATTTGATCGATTTAACTAAAAAGTTAGTAAAAATAAATGTCAACAGCGC
>AGDA01071787.1:0-11752 GCA_000281935.1 Mengenilla moldrzyki | reverse complement strand
AATTCACCAATTTGTGTTATACGGGTAAATACATTCATTATACTCAGTCACTTTACATAAATTTTTTACATTTATTAAAATTTTTAATTAGTTCTTACAAATATGAGTTAAGTTGAAGATTATGAGTCAAGCTCTAAAGAAGTGGTGACATATTGTTTCAAATGTGTCGATTCCTTTTTTTGCCTATAGTGCTTCAATCTGACTCATCGCAGTATGCAATGATAATATGTAAATTTTTATGAAGTAATAAAATTATTTTTGTATATTACCTCGTTCTTTCATTTCTTCAAATCGTTTTAGTAATAATGGTATTATTCAAAAAATTATCAGTATTCATATTCACAATATTTATGTCCTATTATTTTTTGCTGCGTCGCCGGTCAACAACAAAAAATACTCCTCTGCAGTTTTATGATTTTCTGTTAGACATTGGTTTATAAAAACTTAAAATTGGAACCAAAATTTTCTATATCCTCTAGTTTTTTAGGGAGGAGGAGAAATGTATTTTTAAAGGTTAAAAAATCGTGGAAAAAATTCATTTAAGCTATGATATTAAAATTGTGCAAAAAATCAAAAAAAGTATTCGACAATGTACTCAGCAAATTTCAAGCTGATTGCTTAAACCACTCTTGAGTTATTTTCAAAAATGTCCGAAAAAACGTCAAAAAAACATGTTTTTTAGCAATTTTTTGTCTTTATTTTATTTTTTTTTTAAAGTAAACATAGTATGGCGTTAAAATTATTTTTTTAAAAAATATATGAGTCTATGAACATCCGTAATTTTTTTTTATATCGCAAATAGTTAGCATGGGAGAATTTTTTAAAATTTGCACTTTGATTTTTGATTTCTTCAGTACGAAAAAAACAGCGTTCTGCGCTGCACTGTGTTGCCAGATTACTTTTAAATGCAGGCATTTTTTAGTTAAAATTTTTCACATTTTTAAGAAACAGAACATTTAAAATAAAGTTTTGCACTTATTATTTGGTACTTTTTTCATATCCCACCCTTCATAATTTATACACTTTCTCCGTATAAGCGCGAATCATTTGAAGTTAAGTAATATTCGGAATATATATATATATATATATAGAAAAACTTGACGGTGGCCAATTTTCAAATACAAATGTCGTCTTTCTGCTTATATTGGCAACACAGTGCAACGCAAAACGCTGTTTTCTTCGTACTGAGGAAATTGAAAGTCGAAGTACAAATTTCAAACAATTCTCCTGTCCATGATATTCTCAATATAAGAAAATTTGGGCGCGTTCCATAAGTAATACGATCAATTTCTTAGGTCTGAGCGAAAGTATCGCTCATTGGATCATTGACGCGATCAGAACGTGATCGAAGAGCGATCACTTTTCATAAAACTTTTGATCACGGATTGCAAATAATAGGCTTGTTTCAAATGTGAACAGATCACTGATCGCTTACTTTTTTTCTTCATTTTTTCCAAACCCCTTAACACTAGTATAAAATTTATATATACTTCCTTCATTAGTAAAATTTTCTTCACTTCAGTATATAGACATAAATATTCTTCACACATTCCTTCAAAATTTACAAATTGAGCGATCAGTGATCTGCTCATTTTTGAAACAAGCTCAACAGATTACGGCCGCACATTGGCATCGAATCGTAGACAGCTTTTTCTAGAGCTTAAAACAATTATAGAAGTAACATTTATTTTATTTACTGAAGTTTTAAATGAATATTATTTTTAATTTTCTATATTTATCTTATATAATTATTTTTCTACTTTGTGTAAAAATTGAACCAATAATTAGATTGAATCTTTCATACTAGCAAACAACTTTTAAGTCACCTGAATGTTTTTAAAGGGGTTTTAAACGGTTTTTAAACGGTTGTTAAACAGGTCCTAATATATTTCTGATTCTTTGTCACATTCGGTTAACTTTTATATTTTCAATCGAAATTACTTCAATACTTTTTTTTGATAACTAATTACAATTTAGATTTACCGCATAACGATGTCTATAGAACTGTAAGAGACAACTGAATGTCAAAATGTTTATTCAGAAAAATTTTCTAAATGTGTCAAGAAAATGGAAACATCTCAAAGAATACATATGTTTCTTTCAAAAATCAAAAACATTCAGATAACTTTTAAAAGTTGCTTACTAACGGATTATTAAAGAATAAAATTTAATTTATAAATAAATAGTATTTCTTTATAATATGATCTGTGAAAAACGTTGCAATCTCGTAAGTGGTCATAGTTAAACAAGTTTGAAAACGTTATCTACTTATTTACTCTAGAAAATGTACTAAAAAATTACTTTGTCACAAATTGAAAAATCGATGGAAACCGGAAAAGCACCCGACCAACTGAATTCCAATAGATGTTAATTTATGGAATGAAGACATTTTCAACGAAAAGGCTGACTGGTGATAATACAAAAATCAGGTGGCGAAGTCGATTTTATCCCAGTGCGCCTGGAAAGTGGATGTAGAGTTATTCACATCCAGTGACACTTTATTATTATCAGATAGAGTAGTGAGCAAGTTGAAATTTAGATGCGAAGACTGACCATGCGATCTGTTAGCAGATACTGACTGAATAGTTTGCCGATTATTGTTTGTAATTGTTGCTGTTGCTGTTGCCATTGCTGTTTCCGTTGTCGTTACTGTTCCGGTAGCCGTGGTAAATGGCAAAAGTAGATCTAGCCAGTCATTTTCATCTGTATCCATTGGAATGCTTAGAGCACCATTAGCACTGATTGTACCATTACTGTTTTGTTGAAGTGATACACACTGAGTAGCATTCGAAGACGATATCGTGTCCATATCAAGGTGACTGAAGTCGAATGTTTCGAGACTGAAATCAGACAAATCTTGTGACCATTGTTCCACTGTTTTAGATGTATTGTGCGGTAATTGTGAAAACGAATGCCATTGCTAAAATAAATCTATTATTACATACTACCTTAGACAGCTATAGTGAGAAATATTACTCTGAAATTTAGATTTCGGGAGCAATTTTTAATGCCATTATAAAATCTTTTTGGATTTTAAAAAAAACCGATATGTGCATCATTTTAATAATTTAAATAATCTAAATATTAGTAAAAAGAAGACTGAAAGCACTTATCTTTTTAAATACTAGATTAATGTTTTAAAAATCATTAATTTTACACCTTAAAAGGACATATCGAAAGCCTCATTTTCCATCTTTAATGAGCGAACAAATTCAACCATTTTTAAAAATAAATTAAAACGATAATAATCCATTGAATGCTCATTTTCCATCTTCATAAAAGATTGATCATGATGAGGTTTTCTAAAACAACCTTAAATTCATCTTATAGCGAGAAAATTTAAAATAAGTGTACGGAAGCTTCATTTAGATCATCTTTCACGGAATTTTTTTATAAAAGATTTAAAAACTATTTTATGCCTAACACGGTTACATAAGAATCTATTAAGTTGTTTGTATTATTAGGATATTAATATAATGTTAATAGTAAAGCGTTAAAATGTAATAAATTTAGAACTGATTAAAAATCATGTTAATATCATTGATACAAAGGAAATAATTGTTAAAATTTTTTATAAATCATTATTGCCAACCACTTTGCTAACATAGCAAAGTCACATACGAATTCAAAAGGAGACTGTGAGCTTTAAGATCTATGTACATTCTTAGTAAATGTTTAACATATTTGTAAGCTTTGTCTTATTGCTTTAATATATGAAAGTCAAGTAATATTTTCCTCGCGAAATGAAATGTATAAATATATATTAATTGATGTATCAAAAATCTAGATTTCTTAATGTCCACGAACTTACAAAAATTAAGGTATTTAGAAATAAATATTCGAAAATGTAAACGACAAAGACATTGATTGAAACGCCAAATTCATCTTAATGGGCATGGGTGAATTTGTATCGATCACATAGAAAACGTTAAGTAAAAAGTGAAGAAAACCTAGTAAATGATCAACTTGAATAACATGCATAAAAGATTCTTGAATAAAATATTATTACATTAGGAAGATATCGAATTTCTGCAGTTATAAATTTTTAAGTATGAGCAATTCCTTAGAATAGAAAAATAATAGAAGTCGTGAAATAAATTTTCTGGATGAAAATACTCGTTACCATTAAAGTAATTTAGTTAAAATAGAAAAATTTAATGTTAGTGTGTTTATTACATTTCTCAAGCATAATAAACGTTTTTAATAGTAAAAAAATTATATTTTAATTTTTTGATAACAACGTTCTTTAATAATCCTACCAAATATGCCGTTTTTTTGAGTTCTGATATGATATGGTCCTGTTGTCACTTTTGGAAAAAAGATACGATGTTAGTTGTATTTAATAATTATTAAAAAAAAGAGTAGTAAATACTCCGCTCTTAGATTTATTGAATTCACAAATAACAATAATGGCTCAAACACCCGCATAAAATTTGCAAATCTCCTATTGAATAATTTATCATGTAAACCGTATACCATCATAAAAATCACGTTTCAATAAATAGTAAATATTAGAATAAATAAATTATAAAAGATAATATCTTTGAATATTTCTAAATATCAAAGATGCCAAGAATAGAACTGTAAAACTGAATATATGAGAAAAGTCACCTGTTCAGAAGCAGTACACTTTTCACTAAGCATAGGCGTAGTAGGCTCATTAACAGCACTGGGCGGCAATTCACCATTTCTGATCAATATCTCAAGCACATCGTCAACCATTTGACTTTTAATGCATTTCTTTTGATCTTCATTATCGAGCAAATTATCTAAAAATGGTTCACTGGCAGATGTGATTTCTTGTTCAATTATTACATCAGTCATTTTAAGCGAATCTTCGCATTGCGAAATTGCCAGATTCGCATCGACAAATGAATTGACTAATTTAGAATTGTCATCAAAAACTAATGCTAAAGAATTCTGTTGTTGTGCCGCTTCCACATCCATTATCGATTTACTAGTTTGGTCATTGAGCAACAGTCCATTAGTGATTAGCTGCCGTTGCTGAATCTGCTCAAGCTGTTGCTGCGATTTGATCAATTGCCGCTGAAGTTCTTCAATTTGTCGCTGTTGCTCTTTAACAATATCATCCTTGGTAGTTTGACTATCGCAACAGATGTCCATCATATTGGTATCAGCAGCATCTGTAATATTGGTAATCAACGAAGACGTCGATGAAGGTAATGTCGCAACTGGCAGCGGTGCTGGTGGTAATGGTGGAGGTGGTGGTGGAGGAGGTGGCGGTGGGGGAGCTGACGGAGGTGGAGAAGAAGATGGGGATGACGATGAATAGCATGGCGATGACGACATTATTGACGATATCGATGACGGTGCTATTGAGGACGTTATCATTCCATCATCAGACTCTACCGTTCCTGTATCCGGTTGTGATTGTTTAAAGAATGGTTTCAACCGTTCAATTAATTGGGGTTTCGAACCAGATACAGGCAAATTTCTTTTCTTCAGTTCCATTTTCAAATCGGTTACCTTCATATCTTCGAGTCTTTTTAGAATTGTAGCATCAATTGTATTAGTAGAAGATGAAGCAGCAGAAGACGTGCTCAATGTTTGACTGCCACTGGCCACTCTTGACGAATCATTATTGGAATTTTTTACTGCTGTTGATGGTAAAATCATTTTCGGATATTTATGTTGCAACTGTAATTGCCACTGCAAAAACAGTTGCTGCTGTTTCAAAAGCAGTTCATACGACGTCTCGTTGCTAGTCACCGAATTAACAGGTGTTTCACTAAGAGTACTTGAACTACTAATATTTGATTGAGGACTATTATTTGCCGAGTAACTTACAGAAGACAAATCAGTGTTAATAATATTCATAGAGGTGGAGGACGATGATGTATGTACGGTTCCTGCTTGATTTGCCTGTTGTTTTTGTGTATTGGGTGGTCCTTTATATTCGTGGAATTTGATTGTACGCGCTTTAGGCACTTGCTTCACTGCTTTCGGCTTCTTGCTGCGAACTTTCGTTGTACAGTCTTTAGAATTTACCGGTGAGGTAACGCTTACAGATTTTGATACTGCCGTTTGTGGTCCCGATACGAGTGTCGTCGAACCGGTGATTGAAGGTGACTCAGTGGTCAGAAGAATAGCGCCGTTAGTGGAAATAGTACCATTTTCGGGAATCGTGGTTACAAGTACGGCTCCAGTTTCCGCCAACGATAACACAATATTCGCTGCCGGCTGTGAAGCTGCCGCTGATCCCACAGACGTTTGGCTGCTGTTCGAGCTTTGAGAATCATCTTCTAGATTAATGTACGCGTTTGGCAAGATTGGACGTGCCAAATGCCCTTCACTAGTTGCACGGAATGGAATTTTGCCAGCCTTGATGGCATCTTCAATTGGTCGTTCTGTGTGTAAAATATTTTTCTGGATTAATTCAAGTGGTCCAGGACGATGTGACAATTGATCATTTAAATGGTCTGCGATTTTTGCCTTCTTCAGCATACGTTGTTTCTCAACTAAACTGGGTGCAACGGCCGGCTCCGATTCTAAAATGATATGCCGGCGTTCTAACTCATGACGCGATGGCCTTTGCTGAATTTTCGCCTTTAAAGCATCACCAGTTTTAGCACGTTCTAGTTGCCGTCGTTGTTCGTGATATGCTGGCGGCGTTTTTAATGCTATTTTGCGATTACAGTTAAAAAAAAAATAATGAAATATTTTCTGAATAATTGAAGGAAATTCAACATTTGCTCTAAGCTTATCAGCGATATTCTTTAAAGAATAATACAATGGTATCTCCTGTAGCTGAAAACGATGTTGAACACTTTAAACTTTTTTAATATGAGAAAAAATGTCTGGAGAATTTTTTTTCTTTGATGTTTCAAAGTACTAAAAAATAACAAGAATTCTTCCTCGAAAAAGGTAAAAATTTACATAATAACTTTTTTTACAATACATTAAAAAGTGTATTTTTTTAACAATAATTATATTTATGTAATAGAAAAAGTTATGTACACTTTAGTCTAAATTCAAAATTATGTTAAGTATAAAAAAATAATTTTATATCAAATTCTTGAAATCGATAAATTTTTACATGTATTAATTTTACAGCAAAAAACTATTTCTTCATTAAAATAACAAAAATCGCTGCATGATATAGTCAAAAAACTTTATTCCCTAATATATATTTTCAATGAATCCATATAGCATGTGACTAAAAAGAGTTTAATATGCTTAGAAAAAGTTGTTGTAAACAAAGTATTTGGGAAAAGTATTAGCATTTAATGGAAAAAATATTTGATTATTAAAAAAAAGCTATTTTATTTATGTTCAATTTTATAATAAATTTCTTAAAAAATTAATTTTTTTGATTTTTCCAAAAAATAAATTATTAACCTACTAAATGGGATTACGTTTATGCATGTCGAACGGAATCCGTTTTTTTATAAGTAAAAATAACATATTTCGTAGCAACCTGTTAGTTTTTTTTTTATAAATCAAAATATAATCCTTCCCCGTCTTTCATAAAATACATAATATTTTATGTATTATTAATATATAATAAAATACATAATTTGTCCTATATTCGACATGTATATGTCATTGCTTGCTGTTTATTCGTACCATGTTTAATATTTGGGAAATAATTTCTACAGTTAACTGGTTAATATTAAACTTTAATATATATTAAAATGTATTTCTTCTGCTAAGCTATTTATGCCCATAATTGTATTTTCATCTAAAGAAGTTCTTAAGCATGTACTCGTTGCTTTCAGTTTATTTCTTTGCTTTATTTTTATTAAATTTAAAGTTGAAAAACTTTTTTCACATAAATATGTTGTTAAAACTTAAGCAAATGTTTGATTGCAGTATCATATAATTGTGGATATTTATTTTTAATAAGAATCCAAAACGCTCCTATATTTTTTTCCTTGCATACGTTTTTTAAGTGTAAATCGCTAATAATTTTTAAAAGTAAGTCTTCTTCTAAAAGTGATAAATTAATATTTTGATATCCGCCAAAAGGATTTTGGATCCAGTATTTTTTATTAAATCATCACACGGAAAGTATTACATTTAAAAAAACAAACATGAACAATTTAAAAAATGCAAAAAATTTTGCGGCCTCCTGAAATCATTTCGCGGACACCCGGTTAAGAAACACTGCTATAAATGATTGCTCCAGATGAGCGTAAGTTATTCAAGAATATGTTTAAAAAAATCTGAGCAATATTGTTTCTCGAGGTTGGTTATCTTTCAAAAATTCGTACGTGTACATATATTATTATAATAATAACAACAATAAAAGCTGCCATAAAACTTATTTTATATGTTTCAATGTAGTTTTTACGTGAGAAGTGAAAATGAAAACAACTAAAATGGTTTAAAATAAATGTTATTATTTTCGAATTCGTAATAGTGTTAAATTAACGTTAAAATAATGTTATTAGCATAATGTAAAAAGTTAGATTAACATTACCAGTACCGAAAATGAAATTTATTTTTCCCGAATAACAATATAACAGAAACAGAAAAAAATTTCCTTATTTTTACCCCTGTATGTGTTTGATAATTTGTATAAAAAAAAAGAAAATATAATGAGAATTAAAAATTTAATAATTAACGTTAGCAAAATATGTTCATTTATTCAAATAATATGTATAGAGTTCGAAATTTAAACAGCTATATTGTACTATTTTATTGAAGTTTCAGAAATTATCAAGCGTAAAACGTGCCTAACATGATTTTAATTTATGATTTCTAGATGTATTTGCCAAAAGAAGAATTTTAAGATTTCCTTTCATTTTGCGTTCGCAAAAAATCATTCTTCCTTATATCATTTTTTGCATTTTCAATTTTTTATGTTTTTTATTTTTTCTGTTTAAAATTTAAATTTTTTGCCCAAAAAACATATTTATCAAAAGTAATTTCAAAAAATGTTTTTTGACAATTTAAATAGATAGATTTCTATAACTCTATAATTTAGATCAAGATTGACTAACCAAATTTGGTTGGTCGATCGTACATATTAAAATAAAGTAATAAGTTATACAAAGTATATTATTATCGATAATATTCAAAATTTTGTATTTTACACGAGACTTTTAATATTAACGGATAACTGAGTCGATATAGAAGTGGGGGTGGGTTAAAGATAATTTTTTCAATTCCATCGTCTATAGTTCAAACGTTTAAAACAATACAGAACATTAAAAAACTTAAATTGGGTAAAAAACATCAAATGTGTATGCCTGATTTAGACGCTTTTTGATAAGAGCAAATGTTAACCAATTTGCAAAAGTTAGTTTTAAAAAACTTACACGGTATAATTCCTTGTGCAATTAATTGATTAATGGGGCGTCTCAGCATCAGTTTCATTTTCAAAGCTATTTAGGAAAAAAAAAAATTAATTAATTAATCGGATAAAAATCGATTCAAAGATCTCTGTTAAATATTCAACTCA
This sequence comes from Mengenilla moldrzyki, assembly GCA_000281935.1. Taxonomy (NCBI): domain Eukaryota; kingdom Metazoa; phylum Arthropoda; class Insecta; order Strepsiptera; family Mengenillidae; genus Mengenilla; species Mengenilla moldrzyki. The sequence continues at coordinate 2,325 of AGDA01071787.1, read as the reverse complement.
TAATTTCCCATGTGAAGAATTTCAGCGCTCATCGCATATCAAATTAAAAAATAGTTTCGTCCTTTGAGACATATCGTTGCCTACACTTTTGAAAATTTTGCAATAGTTAATTTTTTTCTCCTTCAATAAAAAAATTCTTATTTTTAAAAATAAATTTTCATTTTGTTAAAAAATAGGTCGAAATTTTTTTTCTTTTTGGTTTAAGAACGAAAAGGAACGCCAAAAATGATATTGTTGAAATTTCATAATTTCTAATCTAAAATTGATTCACTTAAGTTGCATTGCATTATTTCGCCGAAGAAATGCACAACTTTTAAAGCAATTAAATTTACATAAAATGGCAAATAATTTCTATTTTGTTTCTTTGTTCAGCGAACGATGCTTTAATTAAATTTTCAATTTTGCATATTTACGAAAACTGCAATCTATTTTTCACAAAATGATTTTCATAACAATCAAGTGAAATCGCTGTAGCGAAAATCGCACTCGATGCGATTATTTAACCGTTTTCATCGCTTGCCAATTATTGACGAGAAAATAACTAGAAAATCCGTTTAAGTTATTTAGTACTGCAATAAATTTCGCTGCAAAGTACTAGACAAGAAGCATCTCTTCTCTTCGATACAATTGTTTAAATCATGATGCCGATAATAACAAAATTTTTGAAGATTCATAAGAAAAAAATTGGCAGCAATCTACTTTTCGTGAACATATGTTAATAAAATATTATGGAAATTCGACCAAGTTATAAAGATACGATCCAATTTGCAATAATTTCCGTAGATATGATCTGATTTGATTCTTGTCAAATCTAAAAAGTAACATGACATCAAAGTTAATGTGGACGCGATTCAAAAAAAGACGAAAAACTTTTATTTCTTTATGCAACTCGTAAAAGAAAACTTTGAAAACTTTGAAAACTTAAATTATTCTTTTTTCATCTTCTTCGTTATCCGCTCTCAAATAAAAATCCAAATTAAGATTGATTTTGGCAAAAACAAACGTGACATGCATGCAATTAATTGAAATGTTCTTAAACTGAAGAAGTGGCAAGAGCGGAAAATTAAATTGCCACTTAGCAGATAAAATATCAAATTATATGATGGGAAATTATGTGTGAAATTTCGATAATGTGAATCAGATAATGCGTGCAAAGTACATTCTTTATTCTTATCGATTGAGTTCAGAAGAGGAGAAGTATCCACTACTGATTTAGGCGGCGAAATCAGACTTCTTGTAGTCGCAGCAGTTGCTGGGTTAGTTATATCGGCGGCTACTGTTGTTAATGGTGTTGTTGCCGATTCAGAATGTTGACCAGTCGTACTGGTAACTGATGTGATATTTTGAGCTCGAGATCGGTCTGACATTGTTGTAACGGTAAACCAATTCGGATAAATGGACGTTAACGTTTCCAATAGATCAGCGTCAAGTTCGATATGCCAAAATGCGTTATTATCGTCACAGCCGGATCCGGTGTTACTTAAACTTATGTTCCGGTTTTCGAAGCCGTTCTTTGTAGCTGAAACGAAAACTTTAATTTTCTTACATGAAAGTAATAAATTATTAAAAAAATGACAGCATGAAAATAAATTTAATTGCATAAAACTATGATTGCGTTCAATAATTCGGATTTGAATAGAAAAAGTATAGAACTATACTTTTTGCTAAGTAATTCAATTTTCGTATAATTGTTTTTTGGATTCTACAAGAAAAGCGCCATTTTTTACACCCCGTTTCCATTTTCTTTTATATAGAGTTTTTTCTAGAATAAAAAAATACTCTCCTATAAGAAAAAAAAATAAATTTTTCTATTTTTTGAAAAGCCAATTGATGTAATATATGTTTTATATTACATCAACCCTACACTACCTAAATTTAATCTCTACTAATTCTAAATTACACAAATCTTACACTGGATCGGATTCCCGAATACAATTATAGTTTTTCATACTACAGATAAAACATATTTGTCCACAATATTTGGAGCAGTTCTCGGTTCTGAAACCAATATGGTGGTCATTTTTATACTTACTGTAGTTAAATTAAAATTTAGGAAAATCATATTATAAAATGGAGTTGGACAATTTGTGTTGTCTACGTTCACAGTGTGCGTTCAGGAGTTCGATTCAGTGTAGAATCGGTGTATTGTAAGATTAGTGTAGAACACTTTTAGTGTAATATAGAGTTGGTGAAGTGAAAACTTACATTATATCAGTTGAATTTTCAAACACATGAGACCTATATTTCATTTTCTCATAGAATAAAAAATAATTGAAAAATTATTTTTGTCTCTTTTTAAACTAGAAAAATCACCTTAAAAATATT
>AGDA01071700.1:0-16997 GCA_000281935.1 Mengenilla moldrzyki | reverse complement strand
TGTATCACTACACTGAAAGAAAGTACTATATTTAGTTTAGTTTAGTTATCGTCAAATCGATTTGAACAATTTGATAGCCTATTTATTCTACTATTGAAAAACAAAAACGGGTTTAACCGGACTGAATTAACAATATAATTTTTTTCATAAAGCTCTTGAAAATTCATTTTTTTGGCTCGCTGAATATTCCTTATCTGATAAGGGTTAAATTTCCCCATTGTATCTTCTATGGTGCTGAAAAGCTTATTAAATTATCTATCTATACAACCGAAATTTGCTAAACTAGCAAGTTTCCCTTTTTCTATTTAAGGCAAAAATCTAGTCTTCGAAAATGGCACCTTTTACTTTGGATCTTATTTTAAATAGTGCAAAAGATTTTACGGAATTTTGAGTAATACCACTTAATACCCAATCGAATGTTATTAATACACACATTATATCTCCAAAGCGAATGTTTGTGTTGCTTGAATTGTTTATTTATCACTGATTTCGATCTTTAGATCTAATTTTAAACACCTTCCCATTACTTTACAGAGTTAAAATGTGTTGATTATGCAGCCTCATGTTTAATTGACTAAAAAATGAGAGATTTCCACTAGGGGTCAGAAACTTTAATGATTTTAGCTAAAAACATCTTTAAAATAGGGCTTTCATTTTCCTACATCGACATTACCAAGGTTATAAAATATTCGTCACAAGTGAATAAAAGTTGTAGTAAAACAATATAACAATTTAACTATCCTATAAAATGTTAAGAAGCATAATCAAGTCAAATTACAAGACTAAATGCCAATAGATACAAATTTATTTTTAGTATTCATACTTTAAAGCTTTCACATTATTTTCAAAATGAAGACATAAAAAAAGAAAATTGCAATATAAAAATGTAAATTGAAACGAAAATGCTAAACTTACACAACGCTGTTCATTAAGGAAACGTTTCGCAACTGAAAAAAAAAACATAAAGGGTGAAAAATTCCAGGGAAAATCAGCAATTTGCTTATTTTGCAATTCTCGTTTTTTCACAAAGTAAACTTAAAAAAATGAGACGAATGAAGCGAAATTTAAATTTTGCGATACGGTTCGATAATTATGCAATTTCCATTATTGAAGCTTCGTAGGGTTTTTTTGAACTCGGCAAATTAAAAGTTTGCGAGCAAAACAGAATTTCAAATTCTCTTTTTATTTTACTTTTAAAAATTATGCGTTTGGGAATTACAAATTTCCTTTGTTATTCAGGCTGATTTTTTAAAATGTTTTTTTATTTTTTTATATTGTACAGCATCAATTTCAAAATGACATTTTTAAGTTCTTAAATGAAATTAAATCAAGAAGAATTGTAATACATTACTCTATAGTAACAAAAATTTTTGGAAATTTATTTAAGGATAAAATTCTAAAAACACTATTTGTATGAAAATTTGTTGAAACTACTTTATTAAACAAAAATTTCCAAATTATTCCCAAATACACAAAATGCCACGGCAATATTACAAATACATGTCAAATTTCGTTAAAAAAACATACAAATATTATGGGGAAAACCTAGTGTGAAATTTCTAAAGAATTGATTTTATTTCTCTTTTCATATTTCGATAGGTTATTCTTTTAAAAATAACATATTAAATTTTTAAAACGAGATCTCAAATAATTTTTGAGTTACAGCCACTTAAAGAGTAGCCACTCGGAAGCTAAATAATTCCATTTTAACTTTAAACACATTTTCTCGAAACAGCATTTTGCAAATTCGATGCAGTGATTACTCAGAAACAAACCGTCCCGATCAATTTTTTTTCCAATATTTAAATATAGTTTATAAAATGATCTATCAGTTCTTTAATTTATTTAAAAATTGAATTTTGGCAGTCCAAAGAAATTATAATTTTGGAAAATTTCTACTTTTTTGTTTTTTAAATAAAGAACATCGTCGTCTTGTCTATTTTTGATTTTTTTCGATTGTAGTTCCTTGTTCAAATAATATCCTCTAGCTTAACAAGATTTTTTTGAGTTTTATCCACAGCTGAATTACTGTAACAATGGAGAACAATTTTTAACGCCGTAGAATACCGCATGTAAGTTGAAATATATTCATTTTTTCCCTTTAAAAATTGTCTGTATCTTTTTAAAATATGAATAAACTCCTAAAATTTTAAAATAATTGATACAAACAGTAATTTTTTTAAAAAAAATTCCTAAAAATCGCCCTTTTTTAAACTATCTCAATAGAGGTATGCCCACTAAATAAAAGACATTTTAATTTCAAGTGATTTCTATCAACCAGTGTTTTCCAATCTTTTTTGTGCCATGTTCCAACTTTAACATTTCTAGAATTTTTATGCCTCCATCCCATACTAGCACATTTCACGGAATATCCCGCCAAAGTTTAATTGACGACTTGAATCGCTAAGTTTATATTTTTATATCGTAAAACGAAATTATATCTAGTAATTATTAACAGCGTTTTTTTGAAAATTTGTTTTTTTTTTGTTAAATTTGGTACCAATAGCTAGCATGGAATTTAAATTGTCCGGAACAAATAGTTAAAATCGGCCGAGTCAATTTTCGAATTGCCCCCTTTAACTATCAAATTGCCCCCTTGTGGGTCGTAGGCCCCACGTTGGGAATCACTGTATTAAATTTATAGTCGTTTCTACTTTTTTTTAAATACGTATTCTTTTTAGTATAAATTAAGCATTATTTATTAATATTTTATTTACATAAAAGGTTTAAGTAAATAAACAAAAACAACCAATAAACAAAAAAAAACTAATTCCATAAATCAAGGATGAGCAATCTTTTTTATCAATGGGAGATTTTAAATTTTAAATTTTTTTGGCGGGCCGCACAAAAAGTAATAATTAATAACTTAAAAGCTTTATTCTTAGTAAACACTAGAATGTATAAACATAAAATTTAGAAAAAATCAAGATTTCATACACTAATTTTAATACAAAATAAGACAAGAGAATAAGAGAAAAATGAATTTGTTTGAAATTTTTAATGTGATATTGGGTACTGTTTCTTCAATACAAGCTGATCATTATCTGCTGTAACCGATGTAATAGTTACAAGTACGCAGCTTTTTAATCGTGCATCACTCAGTCTTAATCCGTGGTCATTTTTGATAAAATTTCATGGTTTAAAATAATTGTTTGAATAAAAAGATCCAATGTTACCTTTTTGACAATAAAATTGCACTCATGTTTTTCAAGAAACACAAGAATTTCTATTTGACAGCTGACTGTATGACAGAGATAAACACAAACATGCAACGCGCTCGTATTAAATGGTTAAAAAAGTCGTCGAAATATAAGTAGCTCGTTACAAAAATTGTTCCAGTTTAGTATGTACTACTATTTTATATTATAGGTAATGTTACAGCAATATATTTATAGAAGAAAATTGATAAATAAATTAAATTTTGGAAGTCCTTGACGGGCCACATAAACATATTTAGCGAGTCACGTGTTGCTCATCCCTGCCATAAATAAATAATTTTTTAACATTTTTTCATTAACATCTCAGTAAAATGTATGAGAAAATTTAATATAGGATTTTTTCATATATGATTCCGTATGGCTCCTTTATAAAGTTACCATTTGTTTAAAGTATTAGAAATGTTATGAGAGATAAATGTGAATGGGTATATTTTTTTAACATATAAATTTTGTATAGAAATATAAAAGAAACAATATAAAACTTTTTACATATTCAAAAAATGTTTATTTTAGAATAAATATTGTTATATTGATATTGATTCAGTATTAATAAAAGTTAAAACTCTGATAGTTTAATTTTAAAACTTATGTTTTTAATAATTTAAGCTAAACTTTTTTTATACTTTATTAAATAATCACTTTAAATAAAGTAATAAAAAGTATAAAAGCTATATAGAAAAGTAATTTAAACTTTGTGAAAAAAGTTAATTGTTTATTTTCACATCGAATCCTTAAGAAGTAATAATTATTACTTCTGTGCTAATTGCTTTGTGTTTATAAGTTAATACTTTTTTTATCAATAAATAAAATTATAAAATTTCCTTAATGCTAAAAACTGACATTAAATTATACAAAAGTTCAAATAGATTATTTTTAATAATATTTAATAATATATTTAAATTGTAAAAAACATACATAAAAAATACATGATCAGAAAAAATTGCCTTTAAATATTTCGGTAAATTCAAAATAATTGAGGAATTAGCTATTTTGCTTATAAACTTTTTAAAATTAATGATATTTCGAAAATTTTGTATAATAACAACATATTCTAAAAAAAGTGTCCGTACGACCACATTGTCATTATGTTCAGCATATGATAATCAAAAAAATTTAAACATTTTGCGGATACAAATGGCTAGCGTAAAAACGATTCCATGAAAATAGAAATATATTAACGGAAATGTCGTCTTAAAAACTGCTAAATGTCGATAATTATGACAACATTATGTTTATGCATTAGAATGACAAAATACGTTCTTTTTGCAATTTTTATGAGATTTATTCTTGGTCGTATTTTCATTCTATTATATACTCTAGGATCATCATATTACATACAAAAATTTCAAACAATTTCTTTAATCATAATGTTAGCATATTTATGTCAGGAAAATTAAACATTCGGCATATGCAAAATGTTAACATAAAAATAATTTTATAATAAAAATTTCACTGTTTAGTTTTGTTTGAAAAAAATAAATCATTTAAATACTGACTTCATTCTCTTTAGTTTGTGGTTTGCAATTCAGTTGCTTGTTAATTTCAAATATGTTCAAACATATTTTGTTCTCATTACTTGTGACTGAAATGGAACATCGTAAGTAGCCATTTATTGAACGTTGATAACGAAACGTTATTTACTGAAAACTCAATTAACGTGTTTCAATAACCTAATGTAATTGACGAAGTACTATGCATTTAAATTGTGGTTATTTTTTACCACTTGTCTTCACAACATTTATAATTTAGGCTCTAAATTTATTATTGAGAAGCTCTAGGGTTATAAGCGTTAGTTATAAAAAATACTAGGTTAACAATGTGTTAATTAAATTTATAACTGAATTTTAGGCAACAAAATATATAGTTGCTTTACTATTTATACAATTCACATGCATAAATTATACCTTACTTTCTATTTTTCAAACATATTTTATCGAGCAAGATTAAAAGGAATAAGACAACATTATAGCAGAGCTGAACATATATCATGTTAAAACAAGCGTTTATTTGTAAAAATTATTGCTTATTTACTAATTAGAATAAACGATGCTAGTGAATTTAATCAAAATATAGTTATTCTATCTTAACATATATTATTATGTACTAGTGGTATGAAATAACAAAAAAAGTTAAAGTTACAATTTAATTTTTTAGGACATAACAAAGTATTTTAATTACATTTCAAAAGCATAAAAACATATTTTTAAAAGGTTCTTAGTCTCTCATTTAAATTTAAATAATATTTAAAAAAAAACAGTAAAAAAACAACTTAATGTTTATATAAAAAAAAAAATCAAATAACGAATATAACAATCCTGAAGAATTTAATTAAAAACTTCATCACGAAAAAATTTCCCTTCAAAATTTTTTTCGCTTCAATTAAAAATTTTCAATCAGACGAAAAATTTAATTTCTACATTTCACTGAAAAAAGCGAGAGAAAAACTTAATTAAAAAGAAAATCTCGTCTTGATTTTCCCTTTCAATTATCAAATCTTTGTAGTGATAACGTGAATAACAACCCTGTCAACTTAATAGAAAACGAAGAAACAAAAATTGTTATAGTCGAAAAAGCAATTTGCAAAATAAAAAAACTCATCATTACAATTAAAAAACTTTCAACAGGAATATAAAAATGGGGTAGTTTGCCAACTCAACGTTTGCCATATTCAAATAAATCGCACCCTTATTTGTAAAAAAATTCATTTCGCGACAATCGTATGCAATAATGGCCCGGTCTGAATATTCGTCAATTTGCTCACCCTTCAACCACTCTCGATTTTTTTCAAACGCAGAAAATCCCGGTTTCCATGGAAAACCCGCTTTTTTTCTGCACGTATCTAATATACCGGCAAAGTTTCAGGGCGTGAAAAATACAAATTACACATATACACACGTGACCATTCTGAAAACTCCATTTCAATGAAAATGAATCAAACTAAAATGGTTTTAATAGAAAAAAAAAAAAAAATTGAATTGTTTTGAGATTTTTTTAAATAAAAAGTTTATTCAATTTGTAAACGAAAAACCTGCTAAATTCGCGTAGAATACGAAAATTATAAGACTTTAAAATTCTAATTTTAATTTCAATGAATGATACACACTTATTAATTTGATTTATTTACTTGCTTTTTACTCTTACATTACCATTCTTTTTCTGAACAAATGTATGTATACATTGTGACTTTTTATTTAACCTGATAATTAGCATTTTACGTCTGTGCTTTCAATAGAACAATGAAACTATTACTTTATAGATTTTTATTTAGCGCTAATAAGAAAACTTTTAGACACTTCTTTAGTACTTTTTGTAAATTTTGAGTAAACTTATATATACACGTTTTTAGTGACAATGACAAGTATAAAAAAAGATATTTATATTCATGAAATTAAAGACCTCAAAGACTTTATAATTATTTTAACAACATTTATCCAAGATAGCAAATTTGAAGACGGTTAAACTTTAATTTCACTATATATTAGTATGTTTTTTAAAGAACAAATTATTCAAAAGCAACTATAAAAAGCGTTTTTTGCATTAAACGAGGAAAACATTTTAAAAAATTAATTTTTTTCAGTATTTAACTAATTATTTTTATTTTATTTTATTTAACTCTTCAAAAAACCACCTTGAAATTTTCCTTATGGAATCCTCTCATTATTACAATAAATTGTACATAAATAAAATAATTTTTCTACAAATAATATCAAATTTATCCATTAGTTTAATTTTAATTAAAATTACAGTAAAATTACGTCCATGTTATTTAGCAAATAGGCATTTTTTAAGAGTAACAAATTTTTTATGTTCAGTATCAAAATAGACTAAAAACTCAAATTAAAAAAAATAATACATAGAAATATTGTATTTCAAAACGAAATTTTCGGCAACATTTTCCAGAGAAATACTTAAAACTATTTCAACACAGACCATTTCAAGTTTGAGTTAAAAATTATTTAAATTTCACTTATATGCATATTTACATTGATATAATCATTTTTTAGACAGTGTTTAAAATAAATTGTTCAAAAAATACTTTATAAGAAAATTTATTTTGTAAGTTAAAATTTTATCATTTTTTAAATTATATTCGGGTATAATACCGTTTAAAATCATCCTATAATAACTCAAAATCGCTGTAAATTCTACTAAATATTTGTTGACGTTCAAGTTTATTTTCCTATATTTCAAAAATTTTAAAAATTATCACAAAAAAATTAATAATATACAATTTTACCATATTTATTGTTTTTAAACGTTTTTCAACACTTTTTTGGTTTAAACGAAACAATTTTATAATATTTTTATTGGACAACATTTAAAAGCCGGAATATAACACTGATTAAAATTTATGTGTGAAAACATGATGATTATTCTAAAGTTGTTTAAAAAGTAATTTTTGTGAAATTAAAAACAATAAACAACTGTGATCGCTTAAATATAAAAGAAGGAAAATTATAGGCTTTATAGATTTGTAATATCTAAAAATTTTAAAATTTACTTGAGCATTGTATTGTCACCCTGTGAAAAAAATATTTTAAATTTTCAGCCAATAAATTTTTTATTAACTTTTATTGTAAAAAACTATTCATATTACAAAAGTTTTTATTACTTTAATGTACAGCTTTATTGAATTTTATTTTTTAATAACTGTTTTTATAAATTTAATAAAAACTTTTATAACATTATAAAATTTGTTGTAGTATTAATAAAAAAGTTTATTGGTTGAAAAATAATAAAGTTTTTATCATTTTATTAAATTTATTTATTAAAAAATATTTTTTTTTCAGTTTATTAATCATATTTTTATAAAAATTTAAAATGTTATTAAAAGAAAAAAAAGAGAATTTTATACCAGACAGTAAAGCTATTAGAATATTCAAAGAAATAAATAGAAATTGTAAAAATACTATTTTGTTTAGGATACTACAGATTTATTGCTAACACAAATTACAAAATATTAAATAGAATAAATTTCATTATTTTTTTTAAAATGGCGTCAAGGATTCAAGACTTTAGTTCAACTTTGCAGCTTGTACATAGAGAAAAATTACTTACGTTGTATTAATAATTTTTAATAATTGTTTAAATATTTCCTAGAATGCTTAAAGTAATCAAGAAAATGATTCTTTTAAGAGTTTCAAAAAAGTTTATTTTACTATTCGAGAACAGTTAATTTGGAGATACTTGAGAAAGTTTTGTTTAGCCGCTAAAATAGTTCGAATAATCAAGTTTGTAGTTATAAAGATGTTTTTTATTCACTATGTACAATGTGAATGCCACATTATTTATAATTGCTAAGCAATTATTTTGAAATAGGTGTATTTACTATTTTTGTTAGTTGATGAAAAACTAGCCAATGAAATTAGTTAATTCCATCAATATTTTTTTTCTGAGTGTAATATTCTAAGTGTTTAAATCATGAAATTAAAAAAAAGCACTGATTAGAATATCTTCATGCTTTCAGAACAAAAATTATTATTCTTCGCCTTAAAATGAATATTTAACTTAGTTTCGTTTACTACTTATAAGTGAAATTCTACTTGTATTATGTACATGTACTATTTGTCCCAAAATTAAAAAGAATTAATTTTATACTCGCTAGAAGTGAATTTTTAAAACACAACTTAAGATATTCTGCATTGAAAATAAATCACAAATACGCGCTTACAATGAAATACGAATAAAATTTTACTCCCCTAAAATTTACAATTTTTTTTATCGAAAAATAAACTTTAAAACTTTTTCCATTGCAATAATCACAGCAACTTCATCAACTTTTACATTTTAATTATTGAAGAAAAAAATCATAAGGGTTGTAAAAGAACAACGTATAATTTTTTTCGCGTAAAAAAAATAAATTTATTGTTATTTGAGGGGTTAAAATTAAAAAAAAATCGTGTGTCGTTGACAACCTTTGAAAATTTATATCTTCACGATAAAAAACCGAATATCAATTTCAGTTATTCATTTTTTTTTTTTTTTTTTCGAAAAAAGCACATTTCAGTTAAATCATGTAAGCGAAGTCAAAAATGATAATAACCCATAACAACAATAATAGTAAAGCACACAATGATTATAATTCAAGCATTAGGAAAAAAAACATCACCCCAAGCTTTTTTTTTCATATTATTGCTTATCTGTCGAACAAAATAGACACTTATCCCATCATGACAGGTATTCGATAAACACGCGTCTCGTGTATTATATATTAGGCTCTCGGGTGGCAAACACCTTTTTTCAACAGTATCAATATAATTTTCACCTGTGCTGCGAAATCAATCAATCAATTTTGAAATCGAATTTGCCACCAATTATTAATCGTATTAGTTACGTCATCGGTGTTAAATATTGCTCCGTGACGCGACAGAAATAAAATCCAAAATGGTGGTTCTTTTAAAATAACTCGATTAGAACACATATTGATTGCGACTGATTATTTTTTATAAAAGATTACGTATTTCATTCTGAAAATAGTCTGTTTAACCGGACGATATTCTCCCAGGTTAAAATGCAGGGTACATGAGATAAAATTCGTTCAGTATTAATTAATTTTACAGTGTGAAAAACATAGGTAAGCACCAAACGACCTTTTTCTCGTAATAACCGGCTTCTTGAGCCGCAAACGGTTCGAAACAAAAGCAAAAGGGTGGCTAGAAAAGGTGCCGTGTTTTTGTTTCATGAAACGAACAACATTACTTTCTGTATCCCGGTCGTCGATTTGCATATCGTGAGATAGATTTTGACGACAACGAACCGGGATAAAGACAAAGCGAAGCTTTGTTTCGTTGTTCTAACGAAAATTATAATAATGAAAAACATGTCGAGTAAAAAAGGACCCTTTTTACAAAAAGGGTCCCAGGTCAACAACAACAGTAACCAGTTTTCCGAAACAAAAGACGGCGAATTCGAAACCGTGGAAATTCACATTTGAAAGAAAAAATCCCAAAAACGGGTTTTAAAGACAATTCGAATTGAGACTCACTTTTCCGTTGATACCGTAAAATGTGACATCAGATCCGCCATGTTAATTTATCCATGCCGAAAACACGCTTTTTTACGGAAAATTAAAGTTAGAGGTTTTCAGTGTTAATTATTACACTGGTTTTTGAAGTTTGTGGAAAATTTGCATATTTCCGAGAAACGGACATTACACATGGACTGCAAGAACTGAACTTTTTCCATGCTTGCGCAGCCAATTTTTTAGAGACATCAAAACTAGCCATGACGTGATTTTAATTAAGACATGTGATTGGTCCAATATTTAAAACCTATTGTTATTTAAAACTTATATTTTTCTTCAATAATTTCGAATACAATTGTTTATTGGCCATTTTTAAACGTTTTATTTCATTCTCTAATTTCTCAATCTTGTCTTCTTGTTCATTCTGCGAACTGGAATCATTTTCTAAGAAATTAGCCTTTTGATCAAAATTGTCCGTTACCAACGTAGAATTCTTTAAACTACGATCGCTAGTAAACAATAACTCATCTTTTTCATCATCATTTCTCATTACATGCTCAAAAACGGGCAATTCAGAAATGGGTTTCTCATTATTTTCAATTTTTGACTTAAGCTTACCAACATTTGTAAATAACTCTAAATTGTTTACCGGCGTATTACATTGAAGTTTTTTTAGCGTTTGTCCGGTAAAAATGTTCCAAAATATCAATGACTTATCATTGCTAGACGAAACGAGGGTTTGGTTATCGTTCAACATAAGTAAACAAATAATAGGCTCCGTATGACCTTTGAAAATTAATCTTACATCATCTTTTTCGTCATCTATATAAAAATCACGACTTCGTGGTGGATCATACAAACGGACCGGATATATGTCACCGTTCGCTAAGCCGCAAAAAGCTTCGTCCTCTGTGTACCGTAAGATCGAACATTTAAGTTCGCTAGGGAAGATGACATTGATTAATACGATAGCAGTTCGCAAATCGGTCACTTTCATAGTACGATCTAGCGAGCATGAAAACAGATAAAGATTCAAACCGGGCTCGGAGACGTTCAAATGTACAATGGCAGCTGAGTGTTCATACAGCTGCAAAATTGGTTGCAAATTTTCCAAAAATGTTTCCGTTTGTAAATTTAGACTGTACTTCAATTGGATGTAATGTGTGAATTCAACTGCAACTATATGACCATCTTCCGAACCGGTAATTAGAATAGTGTCGTCACTGGTTAACTATAAAAAGAATTATTAAAGGCGTGATTGAAACCTTCTCTAAGAACGCATGGGTTAATAATATCTTTTGGAACACTTACTCAAGCTTCCACAAAACACAGAAGTTGTGTAACTTTGAGTAAATACAACGTAATAGTTCTCCTATTTAGAGAAGGTTTTCGATCACACCTTAAGATGTTCTTATTTATTTAATATCTATTTATCATAGCTTTATATCTTAAATCATTTTGTTTAAAATTTAAACATATGTATACTTTTAATAAATTTTTGAATATTTTAGTTCGCAGCTAACACATGTATGATGATTTTTAAATCAACTTATATTTTTTTTTGTAAAATAAATAAATACCATTTTCTAAAAATGTTTTTATGTATTCAAAAATTCATTTTTTCCGAAGCAAGTAACGAATAACAGGAAAAATCAAGAAATTACAAAAAACGTTTTTACAAAATATCATTATTATCTATAAAACAACACATAACAGAGATAACTGCTTTCGAAAAAACTATTAACGTTTTAAAAATGTTGTTTTGTAACAAGACAAATAATACTTTTGGACTTTAGCACATCATGTTGTGAAAATATAAAACTAATTTCAAAGATAACATAGTGTCATAAGAAAGCATGAAATATGTAAATATAGAAACATACTGCATAAACATTTTTCTAAAATTAAAAAAAAGTTAAAAGAAACAATATTTTTTGAAATTAGCGACCAATTTCTAATGAAATCAAAAATTTATGTTTGTTTTTTTTTTAAAAAAAAACTTTTATTAATGATTAAATCATGTCCACTTTATTCTATGTAAAACGCATGTTTTTAATAAAAATGACAAATAAAAATTTTAGAGAATTGTTTTTTTTAATTTTAAAGAATTTCACCCACAATCTTTAAAGACTACCACGTGAACTTTATTCTATGTAAAACGCGTGCTTTTAATCTAGCAATAATAATAATAACCTAACAATAAAATGTTGGAAAAAAATGTTTTTTTTAATTTTTAAAAAAATTTACCCCATTTCAAACCCAAAAAAACTTCCCTAATAGAATCAACGTGTCAGTAGCGCAGCGACGGGAGTACAAGAGGAGTACTTTCCCCGGGCGGCACTTTATTAATGAGCGGCAAATTTTTATTCAATAGTATCTGACAGTTGCAATAAGTAACGCAACTTGTGAAAGAAGCTCTTCTAAATTAAAACTTGTATGATGAGTGCAATTAGGCTTTTTGATATAACAACTATAGTATACCACAGTTAAGCATCAAATAATTGACGAGTTTGTAATGAAAACTTATATAAAAAGCTTTGTGGGGAAAGAGCAGAAATATTAAAATTGCAAACAAATAGTGACCATAATTCAAGCCCCAGGATCCAGGCCTCTTCTTTATTATGATAACGTTTTACGATAAAAGAACCTTTTTGAAATAGTCTCTTGCCAGTAAAAAAAAACAACAGCTTCTCAATTACTATTCCCACAATGTGGAATTAGTGAGACCCAGTACTGAGGAGACCTATAGCCAAGTCGCTGGAGGTGAACTTGTGAAGTTAATGCTCAGAGATTGTCTGCGTACTTGTTGTTGAATTTTGCAAAATGGCCGTCATAGAACAGAAAGAGCTCGGGCAAGCTATTGCTAAGAAAGACAATTGGGCTTTTGCTTGGATTTGCTAATTACATGTAATTACTCCATTGAACCACCGGCTTGCTAGAAGTACAATTGGTCATACGGCTGTAGTGCTAGGATGATAACCCTGCCTAAATACCTGTATCTAGCTTGATTAATGTAAAACTTAAAATATGAAAAAAACAATAAAAACTTATTTAAACATAGTGAGTGTTAGAAATGCCAAAAGTTTTTAATTTTAACTACAAAATGTTTTCAAATAATATTAGAAAACCACTAATAAAAGCCCCGTTCTAGTTGCTAAGTGTTGTTAAACCCTTTTTGTACATATGAAATTAAGATGAAATGACTGTGCTCAATGCTTAACGTCGGTAAACCAAAATTCGAGTAGCAGTCATATTACACGGAACCCGATTCTTTTTAGACATCATAAACAATAACATCTAGTATTCCGTTCATAGCTAACGCCACTATACTCACTTGATTACACCAACCTTTAGTACCTTGTACGATAGGGCCAAGCTATAGATAAAAGGAGTGCTATGTAAAATTAAAACTAAGTTACAGATATGTACAACTAGAGAGGTCCGAATCTCTTATAGGTTGCTGTTCGATCTTAGTATTGAGAAATGGTTGAGTTCGAATCTTACCAGTGTGAATGACCACAGTCACCCCTAGAGCGCAAAATTTTAAAACAAAAAAAACTCAAATTTGACTATATATTAACTATACGGGTGACGTGAGACAGTTTTAATCAAATTTTAGGATTTGCTCTAAAATAAAGATAAAAAAGTACTAAAATATATCTTTTTTTATTTTTATTTAAAATAGTTTAATTTTTTTATTATTTAGAAGCTATAAATAAAAAAAAGATATACATTTTGCTTGTACTACACAACACTTTTCAAGAAATAATGACGCAGTTCCTGAAAGAGGAATAATGCTTCTCGGTGTTCAGCGTAGGAAAGTCGTAAATAAAAGAGTAATTCTAGGAGGAAAAAATTAGACCCCGAAAGCGAGGGTAACCTAAGCAGATGGGATAGAAGATGCTTAAAGAAAAAAGAACATTTCAAGCCCCTATTTCCCTTCTCCTTTGTGGTTATGTCTTTCAATAAAAGAGCTTTCTTTACTAAAAGTTTCTTCATCAGAAGGAAAGCAGCAGCTTCACAAATCTTATTTTCACTATGTAGAAATAGTGAGATTTGCAGAAGCGATGGTCAGAGATGGTTTGGTCAGCTGTAATGAAATTCTTCAGAATGACGAGCCCGAGATAAAACGATTCCATGCGGGTAATGTCAAGGAAACATTATCAAACATAACCGAAACATTTGCTGGATTTTATTAAGTGATCACAATTGCTGGAATGAGCCATCAATTTGCTAGAAATACAATTTTATAGAAACAAAATTTGCCGGAAATTCGGTTGAAATGCTAAAATGTAGACCCAATTTGTAAGCATGATCTATTATTTAATTTTATTTTAAATTTTGTTCTCCCAAAATATGCTTGTAGTGTTCAATTTTTCATTTCTTTTCACTTTCACCATGATGCAAAAATTCTTCGCATTCTTGATTTTCTATAACGGAAGAATAGTTCGTAAAATAAATACTTTTTCATACACTTTGAAAAAGTTCTATATATTTATGCGCATGAATAAGATATAAAACTTTTATTTGTTCAAGTTGAGTCAAATATATTAAATTTTGAACAAAATATTCAAATAAATATTTAAGTAAATAAAATTATCAATTTACACAAGAATTTTAAAACGTTCATTTCTATAAAGTTGCTTGGGTGTACAAAATAATTTTTTTTATTCATAAATGGAATGAAGGCATAGTTTCCCTATTAATGGGTTGAGCTCGGAAGGCTTCATTTTGGTTGTTGGATTGGGGGCCATGAATAATGTCTTACTTAATTAATTAAATAAATACGTTTCGTGATCAAAAGTCGACTATTATATTTTCTTCGAATAACTAACTAACTAAAAAGACCTTGTTGTCAAACGTCTTTTTGTAAGGATCATTTTTCTAAAAAGTCTAGTTTCAAATTTATTTGCTCGAAAATATTTTGCTATTGGTCAATTCTATGACCTATAAGGATGCCCTCTATAAATTATGGCACATATAAATAATATCGTGTAGCTAGCAAGAATATCCTTTATCGACTGAAAGGAATTTAATCAAAATCTGAATTTAAGAATAAGGAACATTTTCTTGTAAGTACTACTTTCATCAATTTTATTTGGATACTGAGGGTTATTAATGTAGTTTCTTTTTATTCTTAGGATCTTGGTATATTTTGCTATCACTACATGATTAAACCAATAAAATAATATTGAATAGCCAAGAAGTATACAAAGTATAGTGAAGTTTTTTAAGGAACTAAAGGTCTTTCTTTATTGTTTTCGCAAGTTAAGATTTTCTATTTGTTTTGCTCGATTGGTAAAATAACTATAACAAGTTTTGAGCCTGAGTCCAACAGCGAACATAAAGTTATTTGATTTGTTAGTTTTATATCTGTACAGCTTTAACTACATACAACGCGCCAAATCAAAACAATGAGAAATGTTTTAAATAGAATGTTACTATAATAAAATTGAGCTCATCATCTTCTTTGTTTTTGGAAATATTTAAATATAAGAATACAGGATTAATATTTCTAAATATTTATGAAATAAGGTGTATTCGAAAATATACTCTCAATAGAAAACTATTACGTTATAGATACTCACAGTTACTCAACTTTTGTGTTTTGTGCAAGTTCGACTAAAATTACCAAAATATCTTATTAACTCAACTTTTCATGGAGTGTATTTTCAAAAACGACTATATAGAAAACATGTATTTAAAATACTTTTAATGCTGTAATTTTTTGACAGTGCTTCTCTAGAACGTTTAATAAACGACCATTCGAAATTTGCCAAATAAAAATTCGATTTTCGATAGCAGCAATCATAAAGGAGCCGCACGAGGTCACAGTTAAGCAGCGTACAATGCCCGGCATTGAAAAACGTTTATTGGCCACCTGTTCTTGTTCATTTATCTTCCAGATGCGTAACAAGGGTTTGATGGATTCGGAAACAGCAATAAAATCGTTTCCGATTGTAGTCAACGTTTTTGCTGCAATTGAATTTCCACCACGGTATTGATGAATTACAGAACCAGTTTTGGCATTTAAAATATAACAATTACGACCAGCATTTTTCGTTTCAGTAATCAACAAATAATCTTCTATCGAATCTTCATAGTCCATCGGCTCATTTATCTTAAAAGCCGAATTCACTTTTTCACATGCCATTTCACTCACAGAACAGTTGGTGTTTTAGTTCTGTACCGTGCAATGTTGTCACCTAAATTTATCTATTATATAAATATGTATAAAAATGTATAAAAATGTTTCTTCTAATATTTCAGAATGCTCATTTGCATTATTATTAATATTTTATAGCTTCAAAAAAGTTCAGTTTACATTTCAGAAATGAAATATATTTTATTGCTGTATTTCTTAAGTCATTAGGAAAAACATATTTGTCGGCTGGATAAAAATATTGAAAAATAAATATGAACGCGTTTGTAGACATTTCATAGTTTTCATTTTTATACTTTATAAAAATCAATGCATTAAAAAAATATTAATTTATAAATATTTATGAATATTAATTTGTATATATATAGTTTTATGACATAGAATTTTGTATTTTAAATAAAAAAAATTAAACCAAATATAATTAAAATTGAAAAACAATAGACTTTATGATCTTTAATAAGTTTCTACAGTACTTTAAAAAAGAAAAAAGTACTTTCAAATATTTTACAGTGTATTGTCTCAGTATAACCCGGTCGATTATGTTAATTAACTGTTAGAAAATCATTAGGCTCCACTTTAGAATACATGAGTATAAAAGTCGAGGTTCATTTACTTACCCAATTATTTATTTTTCCTTCTTCCATCTTGTTTT